>VOPJ01012736.1:0-12026 GCA_014673585.1 Semibalanus balanoides
GTTTTAACATGTGTTTGTTGGCTCGTTTTTCGACTAAAACACGAAAAATGACCCAAGTGAACATTGATTATTCCATATAAATAGAAGCAGAAAAGGCAAAAAACGGAAATGTAATTTTTATGCATTGGTTATGCTGTAGAGGTGGTCGAATTTTGTCTTTGAATGGATGTAAGTCAGTAATTTTTAAGGAATATCGACTTCAAACTTGCTACACATATTCATTGGGCTCGTTTCAATCGTCTATATTTCGTTTTTGAACATTTGATTTTTTTTTTGAAAATTTGGTTAAAAAAATGTCTGAATTTGTTCAAAACTTTGAATTTCAGTAAATTTTGAAAATCCGAGATCGCAGTTTGATAGCCAAGTTTATTATCTGTCATTTCGTATATGACAATTGAGTTTGTCTTACAACTTAAAAAATGTACTTTTGACAGCGTTTCCCGCAAACTCTTATTTTTCAACAAAACACGCAGAGCATGACGTCTTGCTGACGTCAATTTCCGGTTGACCTATAGCCTAATCATAGCCTTATCTTTTTCTTCGGGCATCATGTGTCAAATTTATGTGAGACAAGGTACTGAAAAGTTTTGTGACGATACCACAGTTGGGTTATGAGATGGCAAAATAACGGGAGGGGGCTATAAATAGCCCCCCACATGCAGGTTGAAATAATCTTCAATGTTGAAACGGGATAATTTGTACTATGGTGGTGTAGGGTATTATTGTGCCTGTTGACAATAGCATTAAGCTAATTAAAGGTCGGAGTCGATCTCAGAGTCGGAGTGGGAGTCAGAGTCCAACTCCGGAGAGGGTCGGATTGGAGTCGGAGTCGGAGTTAGGAGACACCTGAAAACCGATTGACTCCGCAACCCTGTTTTGTATAACGTGTTTTTAGTGTCCCAGTGGTTATCCAATGGCCCCCGTGACGTTGGTTATCGGTGGCGGTGTCGCAACCTGAATGCGCCAAAAATGGGGATTTGCAAAATGTTTTAGGGTTTAATTTTCGGAAAAGTATCTGTTTTCCTTCCCTATATCACTGCATGAATTTTCGGATGTTGGTAATTTGGAGGTTCCGTCCTTACATTTTTTTTTAAAATAATTTGTGTCACGTCAGTCACGACGTTCCGGGCATTGTTCGGAAAGTCAAATCATAGTCTTCTTGTGTTATGCTCGTCAGCCATTTGCACCAGCAAGACTAAAAAAAAAACAGTCAAAGTTTTCACGGAACAAAACTTCTTAGTTAAGAAAAATGGAGATATTGGCCACTTTCCGACACTACACACCACACCAGTCACCAGTCGCGTCAGTCAGCCCCGCCCGAGCAGGTCAGTCATAGATATCATTTCATCAGTTACAAATATGCTTGCGTCTGTTATATTATTGCGTCCAAATATCGTGTCAGTCAGTCGCGCTCGAGCAGGCGGCAGACAGACCGCCGCGCCGTGCTACCGCCGCTGCCGCTGGCCCGCGCCGAGCCGGGCCAGCGGCAGCACAGGCGGGGGGCCGCTGCAGTGGTGGTGTGGTGGGGCCGGCCGGCCGCAGCAGTAGAGGCGGGCCAGCGGCGGCAGTAGAGGCGGGCCAGCGGCGGCAGTAGAGGCGGGCCAGCGGCGGCAGCAGTGTGGTGGAGCTGTCGTCTCGCCACCCGCAGTACGGGGATCACGCTGAGCGCTGCAGCACCGCGCTTGCACCACTCGACCGTGGCCAAGGGACACGGATCACAGGACTGCAAAGAGGAACGCAGGACCGCAGGACCACAGCGACCACAGGACCACAGGACCACATGACCACAGGACCACAGGGACCACAGGACCACAGGACCACAGGACCACAGGACCACAGGACCACAGCGGACCACAGGATCACAGCCACGGACCACAGACCACAGCGACCACAGGACCACAGGTCCACAGGACCACAGGGGACACAGGACACACCAGACCACGGACCACAGGACCACAGGACCACAGGACCACAGGACCACAGGACCACAGGACCACAGGACCACAGGACCGCAGGACCACAGGACCACAGGACCACAGGATCACGGGGCCTCGGCGCCAGGCAAGTTACTTGAGGCAGAGTTGCAGTCGTTTTTCTGGATTTGCATCATTAGTCACTCCCCATGCTGGCATTTTTTGGCATCCTTGAGCCCACAGCTTCTTACAGATGCCTTGGTTGGAAAGCAGTTGGCATACTGTGACCTAATTAAAAAAGTGTAAAGAGTTTCCCACGGGTTTATGAAAGTATGTTTAGGTCTCGTTCCTACACTACACAACGTATTTTAATGAACGCAACACAACTGGTTCTGTTGTTGCAGTATAATTTTCGGCGACTTTCATTAGAATTGGGAAAGTTAAATTTAATCACACAAATACCATTCAAAAACTTAATTGTTAAGACAGGAAAAGATGATTAAGAAAATATAAAGTGGTAATATTCTAAAGATAACATAGGCTTATGAAAATGTAAATGCACCAAGTACTTATATACTATATAGGTTCCGATGTAATTTTACCGTGTTATTTTTACTTCGTGTCATGCGTTGATAATCATGGATCTGAGTATTGATGGATCTGAGTATAGATAGATGGATCTGAGTTTTGATGGATTCAGGGAGAGTCACCGGACCATGCTCCCAAAAATGTCTGAAATCGACCAAAAATGACACATTTCCGGATTATCCGTTAATGAAGGATTTAACTGTTGTTTTCTGGTGACCAGGGGCGGATCCAGAAAATCTTCAAGGGGAGGGTCATCAAGTGCAGTGGTGCCCCTACCTATACCCAAATCTTGAAAACTCATCGGATTTCGTCCACTTTATTTTTGAGGAGTGCCCCTATTTTAGCATTTTTTTATCAAACAAAAAATATTCGATTTTTTTTTTTCTCTCCAAAAGTTCCTATCCCTACTAAGTTATTCGCCAAAATCAGTCGTTACCCGGTGTATTACTTTAAAGTGCCACGGATGGTCTAAAAATATATCATTTTTACAGTCAAGGCGGTCATGGGTGTCGTTTTCTATTGCCTGGTAATATTTTAACATTAGACCTTATGGCGGTTGATTGATAAAAATGAATTCATAGATCTGTAAAAATAGCCATTGATGCCCAACCAATCATTTGCAGAAAATGACAACTACTCCCAGACGGATGATGGAGAATTCGATCAAGGTGGTAGTCATGTTTTCGCTGACCATGGGTTAGCCCGTTTTTTTACGAACATACATATTTAATGGCTACGGCAGAAGGTAAGGTAATGCATCGCGATAGCAGTGTTTCATTTGCTTGTGTGTCTCGGGGACTTCCAAAAATGTCTTAAACTAAAAATATACAGATTTTTGCAAAAGGAGGGCTTGAGGAAATTTTTCCACAAGAGCAGCAATTAAATTTATCTACAAATCGGGTATTTACGCAAAATAGACACCCATCAACCAAGACTGATTTTGCTTCTTTATTGTTTTATTTAGGAGGGATCGATCCATTGGTTGTTTCCCAATGATGGTGAGCGGGGGGACTGGGGGGTAGCAGACCGTCAGCCGATTATTTTTTGACCGGGGGAGTGGGAAGGGAGCGCGTCGGTTTGCAACTGTTACGCAGGGCGCTAGCGTGCGATAACTTTTGAGTGGGGAGTCGGCTGAAATGACGGAAATGGTACCCAATTTTTGTGTGTATTAAAATTTACATTAACACAAAAAAAATTGGGTACATCTTTTCAACATTAAAAATATAGGTGACTTGAAGAGTTCATTTACTTTTCCTCAGGTTATCAATATAATGTAGTTTTTTTCAGAGTTTTTCAAGGGATTGGACTTTATATTTACAAAAATTCAGATATTTCGGCACAACATTGTGGCGCCTTCTTCAGTGAATAATGTAATATAATAATAAATAACAAATAATAATAATAAATAATAAATTGTTAAAATAATGAAATAATAGGTTACAAGGTGTGCCAATCTCATCATATATGGATATTGTATGTTTGTTTTTATCTATAGGGGACTTAGGTTATAATTGGACTAGTTGGTTTTTAAAGCTCGGTTATTACCTGTCTGCTGTATGTGTCTGCGTGTGTATTTGCGTTGCGTATGCGTTTTTAGGTATATTTTTTGAAAATACTGGTAAATTAATTAGGTAAACTATTGGTGCGTCATAAATTATGTGTACTCAAGGTATAGACCTGAACTATAGGTATTTTCGTGCAGATCGGTCTCCCGATTGAGGGTTTTATCTGCTGTTATTCACGGACTAATTATTTTATTAGTTGACTTGTTTAGAATATTCGCCCTTATTTCACTGAAGAAGGACGCCACCAATGTGTGCCGAATAATCTGGAATTTTGTATATTTAAAGTCATCCCTTTAAAAACTCTGAAAAAACTACATTATATTAAAAATCATCATTAAAAAAATCATTAACATTTAAATTAAAAAATATCATCAACATGAAAAATCCAACATTAAAAATGCTGACAGGTATTTACATTGTAAAAATTCCTGTTCGCATTTTAATGTTGATTTTTCTTTATAGTAAGGGCAGATGTTATTTTAGCACCGGGAACCACCGCACCAATTTTACGATTGTCTGATAAAACCTAAAAATATCAGTAGGTTGGCGTAGAAGAAAGAAACTAAAATGTTATCACTCAATTAATGTTCACGGAAGAACCGGAAAGAAATGACGATGGTTCGTTATGAAGATGATCCTGCCTCGAAGCGCTTTGATTTTTGTTTTATTTTAGGTCGTGGAAATTTATTTTTTAATATTGAAACCACACCGTGAGTAGAGCCAAGCTTCAGGTAATCCTTTTACTAGTTGCACTTCGCAGTATGATGCAAAAGTATTGGTCCCTGGTGCCAGCAATTACCGCTATGCCACACACTTCATGCAACTCATTTTCCCATTTTCAAAATTTATTTAATTGCAAAATTTGTGTCATGTATGTGCCGCGAAGCGGCGCGAATTTTTCAGTTTTTTTACTGAGGTTAGCTGGATTTTGACTGCTCCAAAGTGAATTGTTACGATAAATTTGCAGAGGTCGACCGTTTGTCCGACCATTGGGGGACGACATATCATAGTTTCAGGACCTTTGGGGCATGGCCAGTGAACCCCCGCCCCCTGGATCCCTTCCCTGCAACAAACGTTATTGCGCCGCGAAGCGGCCCAAAATATGATATTTTTGAGGTGTGGCGGAGAACGAATTTTGCTATCGGAAATCAGGATGCAGGGTCAAAACGAGGAATATGTTTGAAGCCAAAGGTGGGGTAAAAAAAAATATTGCCTGCATTTTAGGACCAAATGTATTTGGCGGCGATAGTTAGAAGGAGTGTTCGGGCAGGGGCACAAACAATGCGTTTTTTATTCATAAATTTGTAACAGCTGTCTGCAGTTACCTTTACTTACAATTTTTAAAAATACGATTCATGGATTTCCAGCCATGAAATAGGTATAATATAAAAGAGTGGGTGCCCTATGGCCCGGTTCTGGACAGAAAGACGAGGTCAACAAAACGATTGCACATCGTAAGCTTAAGGACGCACAGTGGGGCGCGTTTTATCTCTTAATTTGCACCATTTCGCTTTAAATTGTGGTTTTTCAGCAATGCAATGGGGCACCAGGACATCAGGCGGACACCAGGGCCTCCCATCCTCCTGGATTCAAGGGGCATGGTATTTCCTCCCCCTCCAGGTGCCTCCCCTCGCCCACAGTGACTCTACACTGCACGTGGTCCCTGCGCCTGCACACGCGGCGCCTGTTTGTCCTGGTACGCCGGCCGCGGTTGTGCCCCTGATACACGCGCACGTGGTTGCCAAGGCCATATAACAATGTTTGGTGCCCGGTACACCCAGCGCATTGGTGCCCTGGTAAACCGACGCGGTTGGTTGCCTTTGTACACCGGCGCGAGTGGTTGCCCCTTGTACACCGGCGCGGTGTGCCCCTTGTACACCGGCGCAGTGGTGCCCCTTGTACACTGGCGCGGGGTGCCCCTTGTACACCGGCGCGTGGTGCCCCTTGTTACACCGCGCCGGTGGTTGCCCCTTGTACACTGGCGCGGTGGTGGCGCCCTGTACACCGCGCGGATGTGCCCTGTGTACACCGGCGCGTGGGTGCCCCGTTGTACACTGGCGCGGTGGTGCCTCCTGTACACGCGGCTTGCGGTGGTGCCTTGTACACGGTGCAGTTGGTGCCCGTGGTTACACCGGCGCCGGTGGTGCCCTTGTTACACCGGCGTGGTGGTGCCCATGGTTCAAAGAACATGAATATTTGCGCCGCGTAGCAGCGCATTTTTTTTTGTGGTGCCCCTGGTGTCCCGGCGCGGTTGGTGCCCCTTCACGGCCCAAGGGGGGGGGGGGGTCATGACCCCCGTGACCCCCCCTTGGATCTGCTGGTGACACGTCAAGGCCTTCTTTAAAGGGAGTGCGTCTATTCACATCGCTCATGTGGAGTTGTTGACATTGGTCTATAGAGCACATCTTTCAGAATTTAGCCATAGGCATTACTTCATTTCTCCAGATTCACTCTAGTCTCCAGGTTCACTCTAGATTCACTTTAGTAGTTAGCGCTGGCCAATAGAAAACAGCTCGTGCGCGCTGATAGCAGCTGCCGAATAGAGCCTCGGTGGCGGGTTGTCATTTTATAATGTTCGTATGGGAGGTTACTGTCATAGGTGCGCCATTCTAGATAACATACTCCTTACCCGGGTAAACCCGGGTACCCGGGTATACACCTAACAGTAGTAAAGTTACCTTGCTCCTTACCCTGTTTATTGTGGCGATCGTTTGCGGATATCCTAACAAAACAATATGCAAAACCGGATTATTAAGTACAAAATTCAACTCAAGGGGCTCTAGACGTGAATTTTATCATATCCAATAATCAATCCAATAGCTTGCTACCGTAATACAAAACATATTTGACATTTCAAATAAGTAGGCTCACAAAAGAATAGTTTAATGGATTTTCACTGTGAGGATTTTCTCTGGCGAATCTAGACTTTGAGCAAAAACGGACGGGCAAAAAGTTTTGGACGGGCAAAAAGTTTCGCTCCGTTTCGTCAGCGAAAAGTTGTTGACCGGGGAGGGGGGGGGGAGGGGGTGGAGTCAGAAAGACAGCGCACAGAGTCGTTGAGCGGGGCGGGGGGCTGACGCAGCGGTGTCAATTTATTAAAATGATTGGGGGCCCTTATGCTAACTTGATAGATTTTAACTCCATACTTACCATTCAACGCCATAGGCCTAATGTTAAAATTTGAAATAATTGGGGGTCCCGCCCCCTAATTCAGACGGAGTGAGTGAGACCGCGAAGCGGTCGGAACGAACGTAGTCTTACAGATGGGCCAAAATCCGTCTTCATCTTGCTTGCTTGCGTTGTTCAGGGATAACTACCGTTTCACTGCATGATTAGCAAAGTTACCACTGATCATTTACGGAAAAAATAACACATTGTATAGGCACGTGAAAACCATTTGACACAACAAACAGAAACTTCATCATCCATAAATAAACAAAATCAATACCGAGCCAATGCTAAGCACGTGCTTTGACTTCGGAATTCACCTTCACAGTGAGAATCAGAAATAAAACAAATGCCACAAAAAGGTGCAGTAGTATGTACTATGCAACAAACAACAATGCCTTATCAGTTGCCAGACACAAATGAAATAACTCGCTCCGTCTGCTTCATCCTGCGGGCACACTTTTCAAGTTGGTGAATTGAACTTCCAATACTGTTACAACATCAATAGCTTCAAAATCGTTTTAGGGTTTCAATTGGGATCTCAGTTGTTTCGCCCAGTGTCATATTGCATGATCATTGACAGAACCTGCCCCATATCGGGCACATTCTGTCACCTATGGGGGCACATCTGCATGATGGGCACTTTCCTATATCCACCGAACGCATTTGTGGTGTCCCTTGCAGGGGGAAGAGTTTCATCGCCACCATCAATAGTGTAGAAATGACGGCTATATACGATCCAACACGCATTTTGCGTTTCTGGTACCATGCACGAGATCAGAGTCTCTGGAGTACGTCTATATTTCATTTTGAACTTTCCCATTCATACAATTAAGTACCATGATCATTAAGCTCAAAAACGCTTTTGCATAAAAATCGAGCTCCGAATACATGCTACAACGACATTTCAAAAATTTCAAATGTTTCGAATATGTTGCCCTGGCCCCCCCATTTTGAACAAAAAACAATTCGGAAGTACCAAAGAAATTGGTGTCACGACGAATCGAATTTATCTCCCATTCGAAATCAGCCTAGCGGTTTTCAAGATCTTCTGGGGGCCAGAATCTGCCCGCAGTAACGGTAATTCTGGCCTCGTGAACGTCAGGCCGGCACCACCATCGTTACGCTTGTAATGGTAGTACAATCTGTAAAAACAGCAATCATTTATGGTCCGTTTATAAGCGATAGACTAGGATCATGAACAGATTCAGTGACAGAACCTGCCCCAGATTGGGTGACAGAACCTGCCCCACTCCAAAAAGGTCACACTTTTTCGTTTTTTACTGAAAACTTGGGAGAATGGGGCAGAATAACGCTGAGCACAATGTTCTCGACATTCCCATAGGCCCATGACAGCATTCAAAGACACTATAAAATTATCTGAATGGCCACAAACCAAAATTTAGTTCACTTACACAAAGTTTGGATTTATGTTGAAAAACAAACTTTTCCAAATTGGAACAATCTGTTCGCAGGCATGTTGTTGCTTTGATAGTACCGGGCCACTGCAAGCACAAAGGAACATATGTTACGAAAACACACAATATACCTCGGGGAAGTTCACGAGAAACCCCGCTGACATAATGTGCCCCATGACAGAACGTGCCCCGTTCTCCCCTACTGTTTAAAAAAAAAAATTAATTGACACCACTAAAAAATAAGATGCATGCATGAGTCAACTCAATTTGACTCATCTTCACAAGTGTGTTGTTGAACGGGGGAGCGTCGGGACGTCAGTGCAAAGAGTCGTGGACTGGAGGGGGTGGGGGTGGGGTCAGACCGTCAGCAAAATCACATTGCATATTATGTAAATTGGTTTGCTTAAGGCGGTGGGGGAGGGGGAGTGGCCTTCCCTGGCCTAGTAGCCCTGCTGTAACAAACTCAATTTGTTTTAGTCGACTCAAGTCTGATTCAACAGCCGATACTTTTGAATAAAGTGCTGTGTCAAACGAATTGAATTGACTTGATTCTTGACTCAATGGCTATTACAAATAATCGACTCGACTCATGAATTATTTCAAAATGTTTGACTCATGAGTCGATTCATGACTTAACTCTGAGTCGGCTACAAGTCTGCCCGTGGATTTAATTTAAGTTGCCATGGAATGACCCAATAAGTGCTGGTAACAAGAATGGAGGCTATCATATTTTATGTGTACAATTGTTTATTTTGTTTTTAGTTATTTCATTTATTTCTTATTTTCATTAAATTTTATATTTATATTTTATGTTTTTTATATTATACATTATTTATTATATATTATATATCATATGAGACATTATAAATTATTTATCTTATATTTCATGTTTTATACTTTATTTTGTACATTTTATTATTTTGCATAATATTCTATTACATTTTTTAAATATGATTTGTTAGTACGTAGCCTCACACTATCAATGCCTGTTTCAGTGCGTTTGAATCGCTTTTGCAAGTCAATGGCTGTAACACGTCACAGTAACAGCGCGTGCCGCGAGGTTAGGTGACGCCCTCCCCTCCCCCTCCCGACAGGAGCCGCCCGCATCCCCCAGCCAAATACAGCGGCCGACGCAGCTGACTCTGCCGCCGGCTGGTTGTAGGGGGGGGGGGTGTAAGGGCTGGGGGGAGGTGGGGGGTATTTCCAGTCACGGCCGGGACACAGGCGGCACAAACGTCGCAGTGGTGGACCTTTCACCGGCTCCGTGTCGCGACTGTCGCCGACATTCAGAGGCGTGAGCCAGAGGAGAAACTGCTGCCTATCCTGGGACCGGCCCGCGGGTCAGCGTGTAGCTGCAATATAGTGGCAATGTACTGTTCAGGCCGGCAGTGGCGATGACGCGGTGTATTCGGTCATGATAGTCGGTAATGACTTAGTTTGCCTTTGTTGTCACGCGTTGAATAGGCAGTTCTCACTGGTCATGTTGAAAAGTTGATGGTAAAGGCAGGGTTCAGACATTCCGGACGGATCGGGTGATCTTATTTGCTAGTCGCTAACGAACAAATAGCGCAGGGGGCTCCACCACGGCGGGGGATGGGGAAGTGTCCCCCATTCTTGAGCCAGGGGAATCAGTAATCAAGGGCGGATCCAGGGGGGCTAAAGGGGCCATGCCCCCCCCAAACCACCCAAAATCGGCGCAAATTTGACACATTTCCTGAGTTTTGTCCGTAAAACTAAGCACTTTTTAGAAGCAACGTTTGTTTAACTCAATCATTATGTGATACTAGCAGGGAATTACGGGACGCAGTTTTCAGAATTATGCGATAATTTTTGGGATTTGCCCCCCCCAAACTGTCAAAATAACACTTTCTAGATCCGCCTATGTCAGTAATTACCCATTTTTCTTGACAAACAACTATAAACTAGTGTTCAGTTGTACCTACTCATTATTTGTTACCTCTCCCCGTTTAACAAACTTTCGCTGACGCCCCCCTAAACAAACTTTCGCTCAAGCTCCACTTCCCCCTCCCCCAGCACAGCATCTTTTCGCATACCACCACCCATTCGGCTTCCCAACGTTCCCATCCCCTCCAATTTCAAAGGCACATGGCGGAGCCCCTAAAATAGTGACCCACTTTGCTCAGCGACCATTGCTATCAATTGCCATCTCTGAAGGGCTGGTGAAGAGAATGAGGCCCACCATGCAACTTTGTAAAGATAATGAGATGTATGTACCAAGCAGCTTGGTGAAAAGAAGGAGACGTGGGACCTTAGGACTTAGGAGGCGAAGTTGACGTAGGACCACTATACTCTTAGCTAAGCGTAATACTGCTTCTGTGAAGAGCCGCGTGTCGTTTTAGTGACGCGCGTGCCAACATGTGTGTCGCGTGTGTTTGGCTTCAATGGAGAGCGAGAGGCGGCGGCGGCGGCAGGTGTAGCCCTGACCCAGTGATCGATTTGACCCGCATGTGCACCCCTCCCCGCCCCACTCTCTCCCCTGTCCCCCCTCCCTGTGCCGACTGATTCGGCTAACCGTCGGCGGTGGGTCACCACGCCACAGAGAGCCAGCATATCGTGTCGATGACGAGCCCCCTAACCTGGTGTTGAGGGCTGATTCACCAGCGTCGATCCCTGAGGCCCGGGCGTTAGCTTTGAGCTGTGCAGTTCATAGCTAGCTTTCTCATCACTGATCACATACTGTGGAGGTTGCCGTGACCACAACGTTAGATATGTTTTGCTTGTTCGTGACTACAGATCGCATGATGGAAATCTGACATTAAACAGAGTCATCTTCAGCTCATATACTTTACCACTCATCTTAATCGACACTTTGTCTCATTTAAATTGTCGATTAATATATTCGAATTTTGGTCTCGTATAGATTCCCACCAGCAAACTTTTTGCATGTGCTAGAATTGTTGCCAGGCCAAAACGTTTTAGCTTTCATCTAAGCACTCATTCATCAGAAAAAATACTCCTGTAGTCAATTACTTAAACTAGCATGTATCAGAAGAAGCATTCGGCAAAAGAAGGCCACACATGTGAGATATTAGTTAACATTTTAACAAAGACAGTATAGAAGAGTACTCAGTAGTACTGTTTTCATAAGAAGCTCAAGAATGACACATTTTAACGTCTTTTGAGCAGTTTAACCCGCGCCCTAATGGGCCTCGGAATTTGTAACGCTCTACTGGGGTAGGGGGTTTGAACACTCACTCCCATTCTAACTTGGCTCCTATGGGACGTAGACCAAAACCAAAAACACTGCTTGAAACGACGTCAAAAATAATTTTGAAGCTATTTCATATTTTGAGTTTCGCTTAGGTCAAAATTGAGGTCACCAGAGGTCATCAAAGGTCAAATTTGCCAGTTTT
>VOPJ01012737.1:0-12025 GCA_014673585.1 Semibalanus balanoides
TAAACAAAGCAATGGTATCTCCTGTACTACGCATATGCGTAGTTTTTATGTGCCTCTTGTTGTGTTTCTGTTCGTTTTCTCGTGAGTCGCGGAAACAGTAAGCGCAGTCGAAGTATATGTATTCCCTTGCCGGTGATAGTGACGCAACTGCGCACTCATTTTCCGCGCTCGCCACCCCTGCCCGACAACAATGCGACGATGCGCCTGCGCCGGCAGGGGTGCGCCCAGGTACTGAACTCGCGGTCGCGGGGGCAGGGGCGACCCCAGGCGATGCACCAGGGGGGGGGGGGGGCTAGGCTTCAACAACAACACCCCTAACTAAGTTCGTCTCACACCATACAATTCGACTGATTATCGACCGAATGACTGCTCTGATCTGCTGTGCCGCTGTCGGTCCGTTCTCTGCCCCCCTCTCTGACTATCAGCCGTCCATCTGTCCATCCCCAGGACTACGCCTCGACCAAGACGCGGGCGGAGGTGCGGGGAGGAGGGAGGAAGCCTCACCCGCAGAAGGGCGGCGGAAGAGCCCGCGCTGGCAGTATCCGCTCACCACTCTGGAAGGTAACTCCGGCAGATGAGATTTGCTGGCCTTGGCTGTGACTGGTATTGGAACTTACTGTGTGTGGAGGGGAGTTACGCTGTAGAGGGAAGTGGTGTTTTGGAGTTACGCTGATTACTCGTATTGCCATGCTGATTGCTCGTATTGTCACGTGGGATGTTGTCTTGATCTTTCGATCTTCCTCTGGCGATTGTCGTATTTGGATCGTAGCCGTTTTACACCTCGCTATCCGTGTCGTCTTTCCACAGCTGTTTTGCTCGTTTTTACTTTGTCTAGCCGTGTATCGTATATCCAGGTTGGATCATATCGTTTCTTATCAGACTCTGTTTCTGGCCCTTCCACCACCCTGTCTCACCACCCCTGCCTCTGACCATACCGTGGCCATCCCCGACAGGGCGGCGGCGTGGCTCATGGGCCGCGCGGTCCCAAGACGCACTTCTACATGTTACCGCACAGCGCGCGCGTTGGCGGCCTGTGCGCCACACTCAGTGTGAAGCTGGCGCAGAACGACCTGCACGTGGTGCAGGACCTGCAGCTGCCCTCGGACGAGGCCGGCTTTCTGCATCAGCTGACTGAGCGCCGGCTGTGGGGACCCAGCGTGCTCTTCATCGACGAGTGAGTGCCATAGAGGCCGCGTGATGAGGGCACCTTTGAGCTGGATTTGCTTGGTAATCGTAGGCTGCTTCGTGTTTTGAGTGGAGTTAACTTAAACATGATGGGAATGACTTAAGTGATAGCATATAGGCGGAGTTGATCAAATGGGACATTGACGGACAGCAGGTAATGGTATTTAGTGCAGGCTCCCAACGCTGCATGGGGAGGCGGCACGTTGGCTGGTGTGGCCGCGTGTGGGCCGTTTGGGTGCAATGAGTGCTGTGACCAGATGTATTAACGGTTTCAGTTAGTTCGTTCGGTAATTTTGGTTAGTTCGCCAGTTAGTTCGGTAATGTTGGAGAAGTTTGTATGGAAGGTTACCCACTCATTCCATCTCTCATTCATCCCCCCTCAGCTTCCCCATTCGTACCACTGGGGGCTGGGCAGAACGTAAGATTTGGGTTCATTTATGTCTTCATTTAGTTGAAGTTTGGACATTAAGGTCTGATGATGACATTGGGTGTGGAACTCGCGTGTCAAATCGAGAGCCACTGCTAGCGGGACCGGAAATGAGACAAGCTCAATTATTCCGACATTCCGTTGCGAGTGACGGTATGTGATGTGTTCGATGCTGTCGACTTTGCTCATAATATGAACTGACCAAACTGGTGAATCGCCGCTGTCAAATGACCATTGGCTGAGGCTTTCTGTTCCGTTGTATAGGCGACTGGACGACTAGGGCTGGGGGGCCGGTAGACATGGAACTTAGACACTTTTATATCTTTTAAATCACAGATGTTATTCTGCCTGCTTATGAGGAATATTGTGCCTCCGATATTATGCTAAATACTATTAGTACTATTATTATACTTTTTTACTAAATACTAAACACTGTATAGCATAGTTAAATTTACCGTTTAAAGGTAATACACCCTTTCTTAATGCAAGGCGGCATCTGTTCAGCTCAATTTGGCATTTATAATTTAAAACGACAGCATGACATACTGTTTGACATATATGCATCTCACATCGGCGTAACACACTCCCGCGGCAAAGGGCATTAAACATTGACAGTGCACCGTGATTGTTAATCGAAACTTGTTATGACACTTTGCGCGGGGTTTGTTATGCCGATGTGAGATGCATATTGTCAAACAGCTACTCGCATGACTGTGTTAGTTAATAACTGTATAGAATGCCGAATTGAGCTGAACAGATGCCGCCTCGCATTAAGAAAAGGTGTAGTTGAGTTGTAAGCTATGCAATATTGCGATTGAAAGCTTCCGGTTGTTGAGCGATTGTCATGCGCTGGATTGCCCAATCCCATCCTTATCAGTTCAGACTAGCGGTTCAGTATGTTGTGAATGGCTAGACAACCCCTAGGGATTTTGGCGTCGGCACTGTGTATTCATTTTGCACTCATATGTATGTTAATAGCTTCCAACCCAGTATCAAAGCCACCATTCAAGTGACTATTTTACTGCCAACACGAATCCCAGTCCTTTGAATTCAATAGAACGCATAGTGAATCACAACGACGCGTGCTCCGTTTCGAGGGAAGCGGGCCGACAGCTCGTTGGTTATTCTCACAGTTGGTGCGGTCTTGGTATGCAGAGTTGGTGTATGCGTCGGATACGATGGGACATCACGCCGTCCGTTTGTGGAGGGTCGGTCAGGGGGCACGGCTGGGACTTGGGACGCACACTGGTGGTGGGAAGGGTCCTTCTCGCCGTACCAGGTACTATGACTTGGGACGCACACTGGTGGTGGGGAGGGTCCTTCTCACCGTACCAGGTCGTGTAAACTGTACACATATTGCATCTAGTGTCCGACATGATGACCGACCGGTAGCCCCGTGCTGCCTGTCGGCCGTGTGTCCTGGTGGAGTGCCCCGGGTCTCAGTCGTCCCACGACTGATGACTGCCGCTACCGTGCGACGTGTGCTGCGCTGTGCTGTGTGCTGTATACACGTGTGTACTGTGTGTGTGCTGTGTGCTGTATACAGCTCTGTCTACGCCACTGACCTGTGACACCGCTGTGTTTCAGTACGGACGAGATGCCGGAGAACTTGGTGTCCGCCGCAGCCCAGGTGCCCCAGTTCAACCTGCTGCCTGTCTACGGTGAGCACCCCCTCTCCTCTCCTCTCTCACATCCCCCTTCACTCCCTCGGTCGCATATTTCCCAAGTGTATACAGCTAGTGGCCGTGCCCTACTCGCCAGCGAATAGCGTAAGGAGTTGACGGTTGATCATGTCACAACTGGCCCCGAATAGGAGCCTGGCTGGTGCTTGGCACAGGGGTGTATCCAGAGAAGTGTGGGTACGGGAAGGTCGCATCAAAACTTGCTTGCGCTTCAGGCTATAGCCTGAAGGCTATATGGCCTGAAGGGACGAAGCCATCTTTAGAAGACCTTGTCTTGACTTATGGTCCATATTCCGTAGCACTTATCGTTCTCCAGGTAATCTTTAAAGCCAGCACGGAGGAGTTTATTCCGTTTCTACGTAGGGCGCCTACCCCTGCGGCCTGCAGTACATTTCTTCTAAATCCGACCCTGGCTTGAAGCCCTACGCAAGCACTAACTGGAAAAATCGGGAAGTGGTGACTGGTAAGATTTACTGCTTTCTGTGCTATAATTTTAGAACTTGAACTAGTATTCAGTAGTTTTGTTCATGAACACATTGCGATTCTTTCGCTTTCACAATCTTAGAGGTTAGTTCTTTGCGTATAATTCTGTTGGCACTGCCGTCTGCCATCGAGGGCGCCGATGGTCGTGTGGTCTGAGGCAATAGGATTACGGCTTTGGCTTATTGGACGGTCACGGGCTCGAGTCTTGCTGCTGCACTCCACTTTCTGGTATAGCCACGATTATCAATTATTTACTCGCATTATCGCTGGTTATGCTCTATTCACGGGAATAAAAGCAGCTTACCAGTTGCTTGATATTCCCAAGCCTAGATTTGCCACTCACTCGACACGGTCTCCGTTAGGTAGGGGCATAAGCTCTAAGCTCGCCTGCCGCGTCCGCCGCCAGGGCCCAATCTTACCACAGCTCAGTCTTACCAAGTGCCGCCAATGCCGTCAATGCGTGACTGCCATCTAGCGGCGAATATTAAATCCACGGATATTATCAAAGAATAGGAAAACGCTGAATATTTCACGTGATATTGCATTTTTAGATAAAGCTGGTGCTCAGGTAAAAACTGTTATTCTTGCATCCATAATGCATGGTGTATAAAGCTGAGGAGCACTTCAAACGGACACAATTCAAGAAATGGAGAATGAATCAGCTATGAGTAACGACATCTAGTGGCAAGTATCTAAATACTAGTCCAATGCTAGTCTATGCCCTAAGTACGCCACCAAGACCGTAAATGGGCTTGGGCATTAGGGTGTCATATCGACAACTTTTTTCTCTGTTCAAATTCTTCCGTTGATTTTCCTTGTCCCTGTGTCCATGGAAGCCCATTGCTGTGATTATTTTGTTTTCCCTGTATTGAAAATATTTAGACGGCGAAGCGGAATTTTTTTTCAATGTTTTTGGTGGCGCCCGGCGTTGCAGTCTCCATGTTAGATGTATGCATACGCGTCACAATAACACCAGTCTGCGAGGCGATCGTCCGCCCGTGGCGACCGACACGTTTGCCGGTTTAAAATTTAAATTGCTTATTTGGAATTTCGATGTAATTGTTGGTGGACTTCATGTTTTGAGACGGTTTTACGGACTTACTTAACTGGGGGAGGGATTTCCACCGCAATGCCTTGAAATCCCCCCCCCCTAGTGGACTTATAAATTCACCGCAGTCAACGGTAAGAAAAACGCGTTGAACTGTCTCCACGGGCCCAGTGATAAGACCTTTTGGCGGATTGAGGCCCGATTGCCCCCACTCCCCCCCCCCCCCTCCTTCCGGTAAACGACTCTTTGCGCTGACGATCTGTCGCTATTCCCCTCCCCCGGGTCAACAACTTTTCGCTAACGAAACGTAGCTAAACTTTTGCTCTTCAAACTCGAAGCATAGATCCGCCAGTAGAAATCCCCTAGTGAAAATTCCTTAGAAAAGGTCTTAAGGCACGGATAATGTGAACTGAATCGCACCACCCGATTATTTTTACGCTTGTAGTAGCGTACCATATCTGTAAATAATAGGCAAGCATATGTATGGTCGTTTATAAGCGATACGACTAGAAATCATGAACAGATTCAGTGACAGAACCTGCCCCAGATTGGGTGACAGAACCTGCCCTTACTCGACATAGGTCACACTTTTTTCGTTTTTACTGAAAAACTTGGGGGAGTAATGGGCAGAATAACGCTCAGCACAATATTCTGTACATTCGTGTCGCCCCATGACAGCATTCAAAGACACTATACAATTATCTGAAGTCTGAATGGCCACTAACCAAAATTGTGATCACTTAACAAAAGTTTGAATTTCTGTTGAAAAACAAACTTTTCAAATTTGGACCAATCCGGTCGCAGGCATGTTGTTGTTTTGATAGTACCGGGTCATTGCAAGCACAAATAAATATATGTTACGAAACAACAATATACCTGCGGTGGATAGTTCACGAAAAAAACTGCTGACAGAATGTGCCCTGTGACAGAACGTGCCCCGTTCTCCCCTATATCACGAGTGACAAAAAGCCAACCCGGTTCTCACTGCGATTCTACGCAGCGAGCCAATATAGTGCTGTATCAAAACATGTTCGCTCCCCCTGCCAAGGTGCTTGTTTTCTGAACGTGGCTGACGCGTGGTTGCCATGGTAATTAACTGATGCCAGCGCCGTCACGATATATATGGCCTTGGCCGTCACGTGGGTCGGGTGGAGGTGTTCCGCAGAACTCCTAACAGCTGCTCGCGGTTACATCCAATCCAGTGACCACATTGGTCACGCTGGTTCTGCGAGCTATGATTGAATGTTTATATATCTAAAGGACATGTTCGATTGAGTATGGACTAATCGTCGAGGAAGGCTTTTGCTTCGGGGTCGACTAGTGCAATGGTATCACGGCCGGTGCGTTTTATACGTTGTATAGGTCAGTTTTTGTCAGAGCTGCGTCGTTAGGTACCGCCCGGTAAAGCTGCCAAACAGGATATGTAATGACGTCGTTTTCCAGCCATCATGTGTGAGCTCTGATAATATTTTAACCATGAAGTCATCGATGCTAACGATTTAGCAAAATTGATTGAGAATGGATTTCATTTTACCGTTGCAGTAGACTCATTTACCCACCAGGTTAACCCGCGAGTTACTGGGTGATATTTATAGCCCCCCCCCCTCCCGTTATTTTGCAATATCTTCTAAACCAACAGCGATATCGTCACCAAACTTTGATTACCTTGTCTCGCATCAATTTGACACGTGTTGCCTGAAGAAAAGAGATGAGGCTATGATCGGTCAACCGGAAATGACGTAAGAGTGATGTCATGTTCTACATTTTTTGTTTATAAGGGTTTGCGGAAAACGCTGTCAAAAGTACAGTATTAAAGATAAACTCGATTGTCATATACGAAGATACAAATTAGACTTATAAGACAATTAAATATGACAGACGCGAGCCCAATAAATACCGTGCATCAAGCTTAATAAAGTCGATATCTTCACAAAATGACTGACTTTACAAACCTTCAAAGACGCGAATTCGACAACCTCTACAGTATAACCATGCATACAAATTGCATTTCATTGTTGTTGATTTTTAATTTTACTTCTATTTATAGAGAAGAAATAATGTTCAAAAGTCATTTTTCGCGTTCTAGTCGAAAAATGAACCCACAAACATGTGTTACAACTACTAATGACCGTAATCTGCAGTTTGACCTCGTGACCTCGGATGATCTTGACCTGACCCAAGGTAAAAAAAATAGTTGTAAATAGTAATTAGAAGTGTCAGATACACGAATCATAACCAATTTATCAACCGATTATGCGTTTAATTTCGTTTTTTGCGCGACAATTCCATCCACCGTACTTTGATGACACGGTCAAACATTTTGTCTTTGACGTGACCTGTGACGTCATCAGTGACCCTGATGTTAACAGCATTAGGTTTCCTTCGACAAATTTGACTGGGCTATCGAATGCCGTTTTAATTTTTCAGATCGGTCCAATGTTTTCGGAGATCAGAGGGGGCTATAAATACTAAATAGCCCTCCCCCAGTAAGTCGCGTCTCAGAATAGACCCCAGTAAGTCGCGGGTTAAAGACAGTGATATTGGACGGGTTCAGTCTAGGCAGACTCGTGGAAAGATACATAACCTGGCTGCTGCTGCTGCCGCTACCCTTTAAAGCAGACTTGGCAACAGTGTTCGGCCTCACTGGCTAGTCGAATAATTATTTATTCGTATAATGTTTATTTTAATGGAGCAACCACGTAAGTGAAATTAACAAAGGGACTGTTTTTTAATCATCCGTTTAAAGGAAACAGTTCACCTTGTCAATGGGGTTTTGAGTTAAGATTGCCAAGTTGTTCTCCTTACTCGAAAATGACTTAAAGCTTTTTATCTTCATAGAAACCCCTCAATTAATTAATATTGAGTCCTTCAAGTCGAGATCTGGAATACTAGTTAACTGCAATCGCTGATTGGCTGATTTTGGCTGATTAACGTATGATTATGACGCACTGATGACGTAAGACTTTGGGAAGTGTTTGATAAACAATGAAACAGATAGTGCTGGACAAGAACATGCTGTTTCAGTACCTCATTCCTGTGATTGCAAGAATGAACTTTGTGAGCTATTATCGCGATTTTGATGCTTAAATCGTATATAAAACGTTATCCTTAGCATCATTCTTAGCGAAATTATTCAGACAGAGTGACGGAGAACGCGAAGCATTCGAACGAACGTAGTCTTACAGATAGGCCGAAATCCGTCTTCATCGTGCTTGCTTGCTTGCATGGGTTTCAGTAATTAATCCCGTTTCACTGCACTGATTATGCAAAAGTATATATTGACCATTTTGTCGTAATACATGGTATAGGCTACGTGAAAATATTTGACACAGTTAAAGTAACTTTCACCATCCATCAATAAACAAAAATAAATAACGGCTGCAGGATGAGCACGTGGTTTTACTTCGAATTCATCTCCGCAACGATCTTGTGAGAAAAAGAAACAAACATATTTGAGAGCCACAGAAAGGTGCAGGTAAGTAATCAATAATCATTTAATATTGCAGCAAAACAAAATGCAATGCTTATCCGTTGCCGGATACAAATGCAATAACTTGCTCCGTCTGCTTCATGCCATGCGTGCTTTCTAGTATAATTAAATTATTTTAGTAATGGTGACGAATAATTAGAGCAAGTACTGTGGTGGTTCTCAAAGCGTTGTATTTCCATCTGCAGCAAGTACTTAGGCAAGTACTGTCTTGTATGCGCCACGATCCCTCACAAAATCCAAGACGTTATGATGACATAGCGTGCTTCTTAGCAATCTATTTCGCATATTATTCGGGGAAAAATATTGATCTTGAAACGCAAATAACTGACATAAAGTTTGTCTTTTCCGTGTAAGTATAATTTGTATGGCTTTACTAGTAACACGATAATTCATTTATAGCCTTCTCTTATCATATTCTGAAATTTTTTAAAGGGTGAACTGTTTCCTTTAAGATATACTGATTTTGTGTAGTCTCGAGGTACTTTACCCCAGCGTGTTGGTTCACCTGTGGAACACTTCAACCTTGATGATAAAATGCTTTGAAGTGAATGTATGACGTAAAAATGGAAAATCCTCCACAAGCGGGAAAGCAATTAACGTCGTCATAACTCATTTAGCTGTCATATCCTGGGTGCATGCAAATAACTTTCATGTAGCATCTTCACGAATCTGCTAGATTTCCTCTAATAAATTGATTTTCGTTGCCTCGCATAATAGTGCCTTTGACTCGCATAATGATGGTGGTCCAATATTCGCCTTGCTCACAGTTGCTCCTTTACCCGTCTGCGCCGTTGCCCTTGACACACCCCCCCCCCCCCCCCTGTTGCATGGCATCTGAACGTGTTCAGCATGCTGAAGCACGACACGCTGATTCTGACGGTGGCCGCCGTGGAGAGAGTGCAGGAGCGGCTGCTCCGCGCTCTCTCCCTGCACGACTCCATGGCGCTGAAGCATACAGAAGCTGTACTTCTGCGGTGAACGTCCGAGCGCCGTCCAGCGGCCGCTGCGCAACTCAGAGTGCAGATATCTGCCGCTAGATGGCAGACCGTGCCGGTCGGGCAGGCTCCGCGGCACCCCGCGATGTGTTCGTGTGATTTGCTGAGCGTGTTAGGTGATTGTGGCGAAATGGCAGCCTTGAATGTCTGCAGATGACTGATGGGTGAATGCAGTGTGTTGCGATGCAGTCGGGAGCCTCTCGTTGTTATATCATTGCTGGTAGTGTGGACTGTGGAATATCGTGGCTCACGCGTCAGCGTTTAATTTGAGACTGCCGAACCGGGCCCGAATACATGGCTTAGTCGTGATTGAGGTCATTTGCGTACATCCCTGTATCCTTATTTATTTGTGTTCGACAGACACATATATGTAGGGATTATTGAAACCCATTTTATTCCAGGACCAAGCAGCTGGATGATGCGCGAAAATTCGTGCCGTGTCCTCCGACCGAACACTAACATATTTGTCCCTATTTTTGCGTTTTATTCATTTTCCTTTTGCTGGTAGCGAACCATTTCACCTTTGTGGAAGCCACACTCTATCATACGGCGCGCTGATCAAAGAGCTTCGTTTCCTGAATCGTGCGCAACCAAAGAAGTGCTTCCAATCAAGTTCAAATGTTATTTACTTGTATGAGGTGCATATTCAAAGCGTGACCCTCGAGTAATTCTGATACTGGAGACTGGCTATATGAGACAGATGTTTCCATCCAATATTTTGCATCGAAATACCTCTCATGTTTTACATTGAGCGGCATTACATTTATTTGTTTTACATTCTTTCGACATTCTTGCCACCAGTGTTGCAGCATTCGTCCGTGACTGACGAGTCGTTACATCACCGACGCGTCATTATATCACCGGCTTAGACGAGTTGCTGCGCTAGCCGCTAATTGACGTTATTTATGTCAATGTTATGCTAGGCGAGTTAGGTTGCCCGGCGTGTTGTATAAGATAACGGGGGAACAGGTTTAAGTGGTAACACGTCTGCGATTTTTATCATCCCCTTCGCTAACTATGTATATTTCCTTATAGCAGGTTACAGTCTATACCGGCTTATTTTCCTCTATGGACGGAAGTAGCCGCTAAATTAAAACTTCGCCAATTCTGCAGCGATGCGTCCAGATGCCTGCATAGTCGTCGAGGATAGGTAGCGTACTATGAAAGATGGTCTAACGGCTGCACTCTCTAGAGGCGCCGAGCCCGTCTGCAGGGCTGAAGGTGCGGCTCTCCCCCCCCCCCCCTCCTGCTGGGATGTCGTAGTGGCGTACTGCTGGGTCCGCTCGCCTGCTCTTGACAGGTCATGTATTAGGGAAGTGGTCGCTCTATGCCAGTGCAGGACTAGCCAGCCGACTTCGAGCGACCGATTTCCCAGCGACTACCTCGAAGCTGACCGGCGGGTCGGTACGCCGATTGACCATCCTGCCGTGGTACACTGATAACCGTCACTGCTCTAGTACACCGATGACCACCCTGGTACACCGATGGACCGTCCTGGTAGCACTGATGGCCATCCTTGTACAGCACCCGATGGACCATGCACTGGTACACCGATGGACCATCCTGGTACACCGATGGACCATCCTGGTACACCGATGGACCATCCTTGTACACCGATGGACCATCCTTGTACACCGATGAACCATCCTGGTACACCGATGGACCATCCTGGTACACTGATGGACCGTCCTGGTACACCGATGGACCGTCCTGGTACACCGATGGACCGTCCTGATACACCGATGGACCATCCTGGTACACCGATGGACCATCCTGGTACACCGATGGACCATCCTGGTACACCGATTGACCATCCTGGTACACCTGATGGACGCATGCCTGGTACACCGATGGCATCCCTGTAACACCGATGGACGTACTCCTTGTACCACCGATGAACCATCCTGGTACACGCGATGGACCGATCTGGTACACTGATTGGACGTCCTGGTAACAAACCGATGGAACGTCCTGGTACACCGATGGACCGTCGCTGATACACCGATGGACCATCCTGGTACACCGATGGACCATCCTGGTACACCGATGGACCATCCTGGTACACCGATGTACCATCCTGGTAAACCGATGAACCGTCCTGTTCTGGTAAACCGATGGAATGTGCTGCTCTGGAAGCGTCACATGCCAGCGAGGCACGTGTTGAAGAAGCAAGAGTGACGTCAGCGTCCGCCGGTGGATACAAGCCGGTCTATTGTAATGAATATTGGCATCAGCTGCGACAGACTTCCGCTTCCGCAAGGCGGATTTTCCTGGAGAATGGTTATTGATATCAGCGCTTCCCAGTGTATTGGATGGACATGAAATGTCAGCAGGGGCGGAACTTTATATGCGCCGGGGAGTGCCCGAGCCCCCCCTGTGCTGAGTCGGGCACCCCCAATAGTGCTCTGAGCCCCCCTCCAGTTCTGCGAAGTATTTTCGACTTTTTTGGCGTTTTTTCCTTTGCACATATTGTTTGTTCCAAATTATATGGATCTGCCGCATTTTTATGGCCTGCTCGAAAATTATCATTGGAAGCCTAAACTTGGTAGCAATGAATTGTTGTTCTGCTATTTTTGAATGAACAAGGGTCATTCATTCATTCCTTATGTATTCCAAGTTTGTAGATGCGAGGTACAAATCTCCGGCTTTTGGAACTGCGAAACGTGACGTCATAGGTACATACAAATAGAAACTTGGACTCGCTAGTCGCTAACT
>VOPJ01012738.1:0-12023 GCA_014673585.1 Semibalanus balanoides
AAAAGGTTATGCTCTTTAGTCAATGCTTATTTAACCTTTCGTAGGATAGTTTGCATACAACAAAAGTGTAAATAGTCATTCAGATGACCAGCTGGTGTAAACAAATAAGCTGGATACGCCTATCAGGGTAGGGGTGAGGTTTATACATCTTTTTAGGGTGTCTTAGTTTGCATGTGCTTAGATAGGATTGAGAGAAGAATGCAGGCAAATGTCAGTGGCTTGACATATTTTTAACCCCTCCTTTTGTGTGCGCACCACATCAATGCGTCGTTTAATTGGTGGTATACGAGTATTGACATGAACACCCATATTTACGCATGTATACTGGACTGGTTAACAGCCGTTTTCATTCATTTTTTGCCATATGATCCTGATTGAAATGCAAAGGGCATCATTTTCTTCAACAAGGAGTAACCAAGTAACATTTTGAGTCCTTAGGAGACCGCACCCCCGCGCAAAAGTTTCGCCTCGTTTCTCGGCTTCAAGACCGGCGCGGCGGGATTTGAACCCACGCTGGGGCGGCGGGGCCGCCGGGGACAAATATTGATGTGGAAAGAATGTGTATAAGTAACAGCGGTAAGTGGCTACAGACTCGGGCATAGCGTCAAAACGAAGCTGAATAACCGAGTTCTATTACGTTACATGAAGTCCTGTACCCACAAATGTACAGTTATATATGTTTTGCGAAAATTATGTCTCGATTTGTTAAGTCGAAAATGAGCAAGGCACTATTTTCACAGGATTTTTGCGAACCACCTAAAACGTTGGTCAAAATTTAGTTTAAATGTGCACCAATGTGAACTCAGCAATGTCCCAAAACATGGAAAAACCTTGTATCCCGCTATAATTTCCGAAAAAAGTACAATTTTTGGCGCCTCCCTAGCTCATCCCCAATAAAAGCAACAAACACCGACCAAACTGGGCTGTCACACTGGTGGAGAGAGAACTCCAGCTGACCAATAGATGGTCAAAGCAGCGACGTTCTGTACTACACGAGCTGCCACTGTCAGCCAAGCCACGACGACTGACAGCGTGCTGACGGCAAAACTGGCACAGTGGCGACAAAAGTAGCGCAGTGGTGGCAACACTGGCGCGTCGTCAGCTGTCTGCATGACCGGTGGCGGCGCGACAGCTGGCCATCAGCTGGCGAGGCAGAGATGGCAGCGGCGGCGGCGGCGGAGATGGTGGGGAAATAAAGATGATGGAGGTCAAAACCGACCAAAACTTCCCGGAGAGACAGGCAGCACGCGCGGTGCGCGGTGGTCGGTGGTCGGTGGTCGGTGGTCGGTGGTCGGTGGCTAGGTCAGCCGTTGCTTAAGTGAAAAAGGTAATTATTTAAGTGGATTGTTTGAGTAAACGGGAAATACCAGTGCTAACCCGTCCTCTCAGCAGGACGATCTACGTATGCAGAGTCATTTACACAAAGGACCCTCTAGCGCCACCTATCACATTTGCTGGCTGCGCCACCTACCAGCGCCACCTCCTATTCGCTTGCTGTGCCACTTGGCGAGTTCGACGTACTTGTAGTTGAAGTTCTACTAATAGATGGCGTATCATACATTTTCGGGTTATTTTCCTAAGCACAGACATTATCATAACTTATAGGAGAGCACTTTGATGTTAGGAAAAGGGGGAACATGAATACACACGTAGATGCTGACATGCGATCCGCAAAATGAATTTCTTAGATAATATTCTATGCTAATGTGTCAAACCTACGTAAGATTTCGAAATAATAAAACTATAAGGTAGGGTGAAAAATCGGTGCGTACAGACAGACAGACAGCAAGACAGCCAGACAGACAGACAGACAGAAAGACAGACATAAATTCTGTAAATAGTAAGATAGATATACCCTGTGGAAGCGATATAATTTTGTTTACAGTTATAACATTCGAGTAAGAAGCAACGCAAAATTGAACGATGGCTGGACTCTACAGCCCAACTGACTGCTAATCACCATCTAATGGCGTGAAATTGTGCATTATATAACTAACATCATAAATGCTATACTTAATAGAACTCCTATCTCGAAAGCAGAATAATACTGCGACATTGAATACACCTACCTAACGTTATATCCAATCCGTTAAACGTTATATCGTTGGCGGAATCAAGCGCAATGCATTAACAATCTGGCTCCTTCTCGAGCCTCTTCAGAGTTTGTTTTTCTTCCCACACACTACTGCAGGACTGCAAACTACTAGATGGTATGTTGTGACTAACAGTGTTCCCTAGGATTGCTTTTAAACAGGGTGCAGGTGGAAAATTCAGACTGAAAACAGGAAAAGAGTGGAAAATGTCCTAAAAAAGAAGGGTATTCAAGAGGTTTAACCATTTGATATTAAACACATCTAGATCAATTTTCGACGTTTTTACACTATTAAAAAAATTGTGAAAACTAATTATCAAAAGTGAAAAGAGTGGAAAATAGCCTTTCGAATTGGCGCAAAAGGAGTGAAATACTATATCTTGTAGGGTTCCTCCTTACACCCAAAATTTCCAATCTAGACACTGTGTTGACTACCCAATCTATCAAGAAAAGTTTCACAAGTTCAGGTACCCGGAAAATAACTCGCATCTTTGAAAAGTTGTGTTTAAAGACGAACAGAGCAATCATTTAACTGGCGCGCGTTAAACGGTTTCCCGATCCACCTCACGAGTGGTGCTGAGCGCTGAAACGTAGGTAATTTGTTGGAATATTTGGTGACATTGTTCTGTCGATCTTTTCCGACCCCATGAAACAGAAGATAAAAGACGACTCCGAACGCGAGAGGAACACCAGCTTTTGGGTAGCACAGCCTCTTACATTGTTGGTATGCACCTATATATGTATATTATAACGATGCCCGCATTGATCATCGTAAAGATGACGTCATACGACTGCCGTCGCGGCCAGAGAAGGACGAGGGAAGGCCGGGAGACGGCCACCAGCCAGCCGTGACGTGCCGTGATGTGCCAGCGTCATCTCAGCTGGAAGCTCACGTCGGGACCACAGACCCCCCCCCCTGATCACTGGTCCACAATGGTGCGGGACCCCGCCGGAGATCACTGGGTGCCAACAGCCAGCATTGAGAGTCGCTGAGGCAGGCTGAGGGTACAGAAGACAGTCTCCTTTTTCGAAAAGATGAGGTCATTCTGTCACAGAAACCAACTGAGTTCGAAGAGAGTTAGAAATGCTGTGGAAAGAACTTCCAATAATAACATAACAACAATATTCTAGATGTAATTGCAGGTCAATCGAGCGTTGCAATCAGGTTTAAATCCCAGAAGGGCAACACAAATAACCGGCCGGCCAAGTCTCGAGAGTCTGGAAGGAGAGAACCTGTTTGACCTTTCCGTTGGTGCCGGCGGAGACACGGGGGAGACAGGCGGATCCAAAGTTCCCGGCTCACTGTGTCTTCATCACCCAGCTGACAGCACCGGGTTCAAATGAACCGGACTGAGCTCTCCATCACCCAGCTGACAGCACCGGGTTCAAATGAACCGGACCGAGCTCTACATCACCCAGCTGACAGCACCGGGTTCAAATGAACCGGACCGAGCTCTCAGTCACCCAGCTGACAGCACCGGGTTCAAATGAACCGGACCGAGCTCTCCATCACCCAGCTGACAGCACCGGGTTCAAATGAACCGAGCTCTCCATCACCCAGCTGACAGCACCGGGTTCAAATCCGGACCGAGCTCTCCGGGCTTTATCATACCAGGCTGAACATACGAATAAATGGTGGGAGGGGGGCGAGGCGTGTGGTACTTCGTCTACCGATCCATTTCCACCTATCTTATCTATCACTTCCTGCAAAACAAGGCACAACCTCACAACTCAGAATCCTTGTTCGTTCATTTTGTATTCAGTTCAATTTTGCTGTGACTTCATTTTGTATTTTAACGTGTGCCACTTTTAAGTTTTTAGCGTGATCCTATTTTAGACCTGTCTGTCTCTCATATTATGTTTGACATCTGGCATGAGTTAACAATCGCCTTAAAGGTTACAGGAGTATGGACCTTCGAAACATGGTAACATGGTATAACATGGTATAACTTGTGACTGTACACCCATAAATGGGTCATCCCATCCCGTCGGCTATCATGTCAAATAAACAAACAAATGAACAGTAGCGGCCTAAGTCACCGAGGCAGACAGAACTGAGTAACACGACATGAATGGCCCGCAGTATTGATATAACGTAATCAGGTACGAGGAGAAAGTGACTCCCATTTGAGCGGCTCTACACACAATACACTTCATACCGGTCATACCGGTAGCTGCGGTTAGAGATCATTTTGAGCCGGCAGGAGTCACTCGAAAGAAGGTGATATCGTATGGTGGCAATCTCAACGCTTACTATTTTGTCGTAATCAATGGTGATGGTGGTGATCAATGGTGATAATCACTTTCCGAAAGTATTGGGGGAGGAGGCAAAAGCATTTTGATGTCAAACCTTTCCATCCAACGCCCAAAAAGTTTAATATACAATCCGAAAATGTTGGAGGACGCATATCAGACACGCAGGCTGATCTGACTGGTTCCTCGCTTTCGACGTCCATGGCCATTTATGTCAACAGATGATTACAATAAACCAGAAATACTTGTGTGAGATCCCGTCCGGCGTGCTCTGCGTTAACGGTTCCTATCTCACCGCTTGTCACATGACAGAGTCATAACATAATGACCACAAGTAAGACAGGCTGACGCTGATCTGACAGGTGTCTGCGTTTGTCTCGTTTTTCCAGAGCATGCTGTTCCGCTCTCGACTGCGGCGTGGAATCAGTCTGGAGGTGATCTTTGAGGAGGATTCCCTGCGCCCGGGTCTGGCTGGGTCAGCCGAGGTCAGGCAGAGGTCAAGGTCACCGGAGCGGCCGCCGTACCGCGCGCCCAGTCTGATGACGCTCACAGAAAACGAGTGAGTATGAATACATCAATACACTACACTACAATCCACTACAATACATACAGCGCAGCCACCTACCACTGGCGCACTGTCCAGCGACTGCTCTGATAGTCGTGCATATGAGAAGCAGCAGGGATCGATACAAGAATATCGATAAGGGAACGATAAAATACAATTTGTGGCTGTAGATTCTGAATCGGAACATCATATTTTATGCAAATGACAACGATGGATTATAGAAAATGGCAGAGCTATAGATCAGGAACAATGTGTTTTATCAAGGAAATGGGTCGTTTGACGATGTTGCTACCCTGATTATCATAATAACCATACCTTCAAATGTTCTCTGATCAGTGCCTATTTCAACATGTTAACTAGGGGGAATTGTTCCCCGCAGTGCCTCATAATAAAAAATACACCCAATGGACGGACAAATCACTGGCAGTCGACGGTAAGAAAAACGCGCTGAACTCTGTCCTGACGACTCCCCCCGGTCAAAAACATTTCGCTGACGAAACGCAGCAAAACTTCTGCCTCAAAACTCGAAGCAAAAGTCATCTATCAAAGGTCAGATTTTCAAGATTTAGGACTTCGCTCCAGATACCCCCAACTATATCGGAAACTATGATAGCTAGGAGCAAACGGAAAAAGCAATAAAAAGCTCTTGCAATTTGCAATAGACAGCATGTCCTTACATTTGAGCTCAGGTTAATAGTTAACCCTATTCCTAGAGGGATGAAAAGTATACGAATCTGTCGGGGGGGGGCTTAATCGGCCCCCTTCCGATCTCCGCTGCCATAAGAGCTAGAAACATGAAACTTGGTGTGTGACTAAGGTCGACAATGAACTCTATTTGTCAAATTTTTAGGTGACCTTGGGTCCTTATCTTAGGTCTCAATGATATTCGAGTGTTCATGCCTCAAAAAATTATTTTTTCAAAACAAATGATATTTTCAGGAACCTTGCCATATGAAGCTCTTGGAAATATACTGTTTATGTTTAATGGCGGACAGCTAGGGAGTGAATTCCTGATAAATCTCACGTGTAAAGCGTTGTTAATTGTTTTCACCGCAAGCATCAGAACTGACCTCAGGTCAATGGTCTAGACTGTAGAGTGATCATATCATGTGGTTATCGTTTATAGTAACTATCTTAGGTGCTGCTCATGTTTCAGCATAATGTTCTTTTTCTTGCGTGTTTCAGATTATGACATTATTTTTAATTTTATCTTCTCTATAGGATAGTTATGATAATTATAAGCTTAATCCTTCGATTTTAGTGCTCTATGACATTACGATGTTGTCGGAGTCCTTGTCTTCCTCCTATTGTCTAGTAGCTGTATTTCTTGTCGTACTATATACAATAGTATTAAGATCCTACTGGACTACATATAATTCGTGCTATTTATAAATTTGACCCTCGTTTTGGTATAGTCGAATGTCCTATTCAGATGATAAGTTGGTGACTAGTTAAATGTCTGTGTGTCAACTATTATGCATTATCTATAAAGTACTAATCGATCTTTAGCCAGGTTATTCATTTATAAGCTCTGGAGATCTCAATATTTTGTAGACCGTATATTTTATGCGTTTCTAATCCATTTGTGTAGTCGTCATGATCGGCTCTGGTCCACGATTACTGCACATTTGTACTTGTAATCGTAATAACAGCTGAAGTTTGGTGACCTTGAATGACTTCAAAAGGTCACGGCTAAAAAAATCTAATCATTTTTTTATTCAAGAAGGGCCAAGATGACATGATACTGAATATTGGATTGACTGGCAATGTATCTAAACCCCTCGTTTTATCTTTACATATACTTTATTGGAGAGGTTTAGCATTGCCTGACATCAGCATCAAATATTTAGATATCACCTGAAACTTTCAAAACACATATTATTTTGGCCCAGGTTTTCTCTCACATACGTCAGGTTTTTAAACGTCCTGAAAATAAAAACTTGCATCATTTTGTGAAAAAATAAGTTTTTCAAAAATTTGATTACTTCAAAAATTCAAAATTTGAAAATTTCGATCGCATAGCCATCTGAAAAAGACAATCAATTCTCTACCGATGACGTTTTTGCTAACACTCTTATTCTCTTTGCAACATAACAACTCTCCATGAGTGCTTTAACCATGCAAAGATTTTGTGTCAAAACGTGCCCGAACCACGCCCCCCTAAAATCTTTCGTGGACCCCCTCCTCCTAATTTCAATTTGGAAAAAAGACACATTGTCGATGCCATGTAAAATGTTAGGAAAAGCAGCAAGTTTGAAGATTCTGAGTTGAGTTATGAATGACCCGTACGCGAAAAACCTCAAGGGGGGCCGATTAGCCCAGCACCGCGCGTGCTCCGAGTACTTCCTATCCTCCTTCAGGCGCTCTCTAAATCCACCACCTGGCGACACATCCGCCGATTCCTCGTTTCATCCAGAAAACCTGAGCCGAAACCAGACAGCCCAACAAGCGGCAAAGCAGGTGGTTCTGCGGCTAAACCAACATTTCGCGACCAATCGCTCTTACCGTGGCGGACAACCCTGCGCGTCACACCGGGGAGACGCTTCCACCCATCGCCCAACCGCGTGTCTGCAGTGGAGCATTTCAGCCCGCGGCCAGCGATCTACCCGAGCTGTCCGCAGCCTGCAGCGGCATGAGCTTCATCCAAAGCGAGTGGACTTTGACGGTTTACATCCATGAATTTCGAATGACATTCAGTGTGTGGGCCACACATCTTACATGTCATCACTAGTAGTATAGCGCATTGTGAAGCTACCACCGGCATGGCGAGCGCTACCTTTGTTCCTCTGCACAAGGTTGTGACGTGCATGATCCGAGCAACTAATAGGCCCATATCATATTGCCTGTCGTGTCAAAGCTCTGTGAACGCGTGGTGTGCTCCCGCACTCATGGTTCATCCCTGAGGCCACAACAACCCTGTGTTCTGAACAGTATGGGTTTCGCCCTGGTCTCTCCAACCGAGGCGGCCCTCTCGATGCTGTCACTAGTCACAGACACATCGATAGTGGACGCCGTGACGTCACTTGTCACTCGGACACATCGAAGGCGTTCGACAGTGTCGGCAGGCCGTCTCTGGAGAAGCTGGGTGGTACGGGATCGATCTAGAGATGGTTCGTGCGTGCTTCAGCGGTGCGACCCAGTCCATCAGGGTGGCTAGCCGCGAGAAACGGTTGTCCCACGGTGTAGTGCAGGGCTCGCACATACTGGACCTGATACAATGTTTATTGTTTACAACACATCCGCAGACTTACCGCATGGTAAAGTTTGTTACGCGGATGAACCCGATACCTCGACACTTACATCCCACAAAAACCTTCAGACTTAAAGAACGCGTTGAAAACAATGTTGGCTGTTGCACTGAACTGTTTACTCAGAACGGTTTAAAAAATAAAGACCTAACCCAAGACGGAAATGATGATACTCAAATCGCGGCGTCAAAACACTGAATCAAACTTTACCGTACTTTTTGGAAACTCTGAAATTGCCCCTGCTCAGTCTGTAAAGGTTCTGGGTGTCACCGTGACACACCTGGCCTGGGACAAACACATTTTCGAGCATCAGACGGCGTTGTACTGTGTAACTGGATTTAAACGGGCTTAGCAGAAACGTCGCCGTTATGCCGCGCCAAACCAGGCAGCGCTTGTAGAGGCTTAGGTCCCCAGTATAAGGTATGTGCATGTCGTTTCGGGAGGCTGTACGACCACACAAACTGAACGTCTGCAAAAGTGTTGATTAATTTCGGATGTTGCATCGTCATGGACAAATTGGGCAGCCGCGATCGATGACTGCAGTCACTCAGGGGAGCATTGGGTTGGCTCAGAGTGGAGGACTGGTGCGTAGCGTGACTTCACACCATGTATAAGCTGATCCATCAGCACCAAGGTCCGAACTAATTCGCCGACATATCCACCTACCGCCCATAGTCTCCCAGTCGCAGCACGCAGTAAGAGCGGCTCGTGATAGCAAACTCAGTCCCGCGTGTGCGGACTGAGTTTGCACGCGCTCATTTTCGAGTCGCGCGACGCGAGTGTGGGACGAGCTGCCATAAGCGTCAGATGCCACTGAGCTTCGCAGGATGCAAGGAAGGCTGAACAAATGCTGATGTAAACAAACTGTGCGTAGTACCTGCGCGTTTTTTATGAATTGTATTGTGTGGTTTTATACAGCGTATTTGTTTGACCATGTATTTGTATGTCATTCGTCTCTATTGTCACTGACGTGGAAAACTGAAAACCCATGCAGTATGGATGTTTCCGAAATACTGATTATGATTATGATTATTGTTATTTATGCTATTCGCCCCCCCCCCGACCAGTAATAGAGTTTAAGGCATCAACATGATCATCTTGTCATCGAAGGTCAAAAAGGCCTTTTTTTCTTCTTCAAATAACTTGTTAACTTTTAAAGATAAAGCAGTACGTATGACGCCATCATGTTTGTTTGGTCCAGGCGCTTCGAATGATGACAGTGTGCACCCCCGCAGTTGCTATGGTAAACACTAAGGTCCGGCTTCTTTCTCCTCTAGCGTATGTTTGACGGCGAATTAAGAAACGACCATCAATGCATTCAAATTACATTACTGAAAGCTTCAAATTGATATATTGGCGCATTGGCTCACCTTATTCATTAGCTGCTTTTAAGCAAAAATTCGTTTGTAGAATTCACTTTGCGATGAGAACAACGGTTTTTTGCTTACAAACGGACCATAGATAAGGTGAGCAATGTGTCAATATATCAATTTGAAGCTCAAAGTAATGCAGTTTGAATGCATACAAGGCCGTTTCTCAATTTGCCGTCAAACATACGCTAGAGGAGAAAATAAGCCGGACCTTAGTGTGTACCATAGCAACTGTGGGTCCCTGTACAGTGTACATTTTCACCAGCTAAGGTCACCTGAGAAATTTGAACTCAGGTAAAGGTCAAATGGTGACCCAAGTAGGTCATGTTGCATATTGTGAGACATGTCTCGACGAGACAAACACATTGGTATGTACTGTTTTCACGTCTCTATCTTCATTTTGTTTGTTTGTTTATTGGGGTTTAAGGGCGCGCCGACACCTTTGGGTCAATTTGTGCCCACTATCTTCATTCTGTCGAGAGTTATTGACAAACAAGTGTTGGTGGTCACAAAATTGACCCTGACCTTAGGTTACCGATATCAGAAATCCGATATAAAAATTGTGTGTATCTATGACCTTATGACATCCTGCAAGTTTGAAACCGATCGTTCCAAAACTGTGTCTGCATACGACCAAAAACGTTTTGGAGGTGAGGTCATCACGTGACCTGGTCTGGTGACCTGACCTGAGATGAGCCGAGGAGAATAATTTAACATAATGTGAGTATGCTAAGTGATGAAACAATTCAAATGTTTGATATATTTAAGTACACACGTTTCAATACAAAAGTATTTTGAGCACTGCACAATCGATGGAGAGCTGGAATGATTAAAACGTTTGAACTTAAATATATCACATATTTGAATTGTTTTATCACTTAGCATATCCGTCATGGAATCTTAACATAATGTGGGTAGGTCATTTTCGAACTGGTATGCAAAAAAACGGCGGCGGTAGCGCCGTTTTTGCAAGTGCAAGTCCACAGAGGACGGCGGTGAACCTGTCAGAGGCCCAGGAAGGCCCTGTCAGGGCCCCAAGAAGGCCCTGTCAGAGCTCAGTCCAATGATGAGTATCTGACACACGCTCATTTGCTTACTGATGTGAAAACAAATAGGCGTGTATGTATATAATTGAATCATTCGACAACATCCTTATTTCGTACTACTTGAATGACAATTTAGCATAGCAGCTTTTACCTTTAACATTTAAAAGGAGTCGTTAGTTTTGACAAAATACTGTGAGCTGACCGCTTGGGCTGGTGATTCCTCCAAACATTAAAAAAGGTGCAAAATTATCCAAAAGCAATACAAATTGTTCAAAGCTGCTACGATGTACATGGTTCTTAAAAAGGGAATTTGAATAGTGACCTTAAAGGGACACTGCCACATTAACATTATAATTGAGTTGAGATAGCCATTTCCCATGCTAGGCATTGCAATTATGTATAGTATAAGTTAAAACAGCCACCGAGGTCGAATCACAAAGAAATTTGAGTTTGGTTTTCACATCTGTAACATCCCCAGTCCCCAGTGTATTTTAACGGGGACCCTGATCCGATGACGTCGTCACTCTTTACTAAATGTTGATGATAGTGAACTTGTTTTACATTTGAGAACTTTTGGGAAGGTGGCAGTGTCCCTTTAACCTGGTATTAAAGAAAAACCAAAGAATTACTGACTTTAACGTATTGATATTTCGGCCACAGGCCTTATTCAATACATAATATATGTAGTCTGCAATGTCTCCATGATAACCAATAGTGTTCCTTTGGTAGGTAATAACGTAGACATTGCAGATTACATATATTTTGTTTTAAAAAAGGCCTGTGGCCGAAATATCAATACGCAGAAGTCAGTTATTCTTTGATTTTTCTTTAAAATGAGGTTAAGGTCACTATTCAAATGATATTTTAACAATAACAATAGACCCCAAACACAGCCGTCTAGCCGGCGGTCAGGCGCTGACAAGGTATAATAGCAGTGACGCCGTGCGCACAGAAGTGTTACCAAGCGTGCGGTGAGCGTTACCAAGCGTGACTGAGACAATAGGTAGAGGTAGCCGTGGTCCAAGGCCTGGCCGCATGACAGCGTCTGTGTCTTTAGCTGCAGGCATGGGTGGAGCAACTCCAAACATGCTGGTTGGGTAAACTGTCATACCTAGTCTGTTGTTTTGTTTGGTTCAGGTAAAAAATGCACATGGTCTCGGTAGCTCTAGTTTTGAGGGCTTCGCCGTGTGTACAGTGTATGACGTAGATGACTAGTTACAGCTGAAAACATCACCGTATGGAGCTGGCTGTGCCAATCTACTGAGGCTTCTCATATGATATGGAGCTGGCTGTGCCAATCTACTGAGCTTCTCATAGATATGGAGCTGGCTGTGCCAATCTACTGAGGCTTCACATATGATATGGAGCTGGCTGTGCCAATCTACTGAGGCTTCACATATGATATGGAGCTGGCTGTGCCAATCTACTGAGGCTTCTCATATCATATGG
>VOPJ01012740.1:0-18427 GCA_014673585.1 Semibalanus balanoides
GAACTGGGCCCCCCTGTAAGGGGCCCCCCTGACCGGATGCACCCGTCTCGGAAAATGCTGGCTACGCCCCTGTTCATGTGTACTGTGAAATGTGTACTGAACGCGTGTTATAGACGAGTATAGATGTCTCCTCTGTATGTGTTTCGTGGTAATGATGTTGGAATGGTGGCTGGATGCGACAAATGGGGCACTGTAATGTAATAACTACTGGCCAGAATATCATTAGAGACCGCTTGGTAATCGTAATATGTCGTAATATCGTAATTGTCCAGTAACGGTGTGCCATGCTGCTGCACTGACAGTGCTGGATATACCTGACTAGCACATGACCGTGATACATCTGTGATATGACAGCACAACAACTCGGAGACCGTGTGTGCGCCGCTTGAGACAGTCTCACTACTCCTCAGTCTGCCACGGGATGGAGATTCGCAAATGATGCCGTCACCGGAGCACATCACGTGACTCTGTCACCAGCGCCTGTCCCACAACTGGCCGTCACCTGGCGTGGTCCCTCCGTCCCCAGCGCGACATTTTCCCAGGCCCCGCTCGGGTCCGCCACCCGGCCTCCTGGCAGCACTGCAGCTGTGGCAGCCGCAGCCCTATATCAGAGACTGCGCTGTGCATCGGCAGGTAGACGCCGTCAGAGAGAGAGAGAGCAGTGCTGCACTCACTCCTGACTGAGACATTCTGCTCTGTTCCGCTGCTCTACCCACTTCAGCACTGCTCTACCCACCGCCCAGCACTGCTCTACCCACTGCCCAGCACTTCTCTACCCACCGCCTTGCACTGTTCTGACTGCCGCAGCGCTACCTCTGCTATAGCTTCTCAACATGGCGTTGACTCCTCTACACCTGGCGGTGCTGTGTGCGGCGGCCGCTGCTGTCACCGCCTCCTGTCCCTCGTCAGAGTGGGTGCTGCACGGCGACAAGTGCTACTGGATGTCCGACTTCAAGCTGGAGTGGAGGTCGGTGGCGAGTGACTGCCGCCTGGTGCACCCGAGCTCTGGGCCGGCCTCGGTGCACGACCTGGACGTGCACTCGTTCCTCGTGGATATGACCAACGGCTTCGACACCTGGCTGGGGTTACACCGGACCAGCACCACGGCCGGCTGGACCTGGAACGACGGCACGCCCTACAACTGGGATTTCTGGCGGAGCGACCAGCCGTACGGCGACGGAGAGAGGTGCGGTCTGATGAACTGCGACATCCCACGGGGAGTGGTGCACGGCCGACTGTGTTACTGGGTACTATTACTTCCTCTGTCAGGTTGACGCGTGAGGACTGCGCTGCAGGCCGACCTGCACTACCGGGTACTATTACTTCCTCTGTCAGGTTGACGCGTGAGGACTGCGCTGCAGGCCGACCTGCACTACCGGGTACTATTACTTCCTCTGTCAGGTTGATGCGTGAGAACTGCGCCAGGCTGACTTATGAATAATACATTTGTTAACTGATCCCTCTCTGCCAGTATCTTATTCGCTATTTGACCGGGAAAGATGAGTCCCGAGGGATAACCGAAGCATTATAATATATTATAATACGCTGGTGACTGGAAAAGGCGGCATTTAACAGGTTTTGGATGGCCAAAGGAATATTTCAAAGTGGTCGGTCTGTGCGAATTTAGTTTGATTTATTGCTGGTGATATTTAAATGAATAACAATGCATTTTCATGATTTTAAGTCTGCGTAAGCAAAGTGATTTGAAGTCGAAGAATCGTTACTTCACTACAAATGTCTGATTTACAAATGTTATTGATACCGTTGGAAAATACAATATGGGTGGAGACTTCCACTGCCGTCTAACTTTAGCCTCAAGTACGCCTCATGTATGTAGCCTCATGTAACTTTAGCCTCATGTGTCTTCCACTGCTTTAGCCTCATGTACGCCGATTCTTTTGCGGAGTTTTAGACGCCAATCATGTTTTTTTTGCCCATTCGGCCAAGGAAAAAATACATTTTCTTAAATTAATCTGAATAAAAACTTGAAATGATGACATAAGCTATATCTATATATATATATATATATTATATAATATATATAATCGATTAAAGACCAAGGCATAATTTGCATTTGAGATCCTTCTTGTTATCTCGTTCGATTAATCGTAAAGTTCGTTTTGGTCACAGTCGTAGTGGAAAGATTAAAGTAGAAAAAATTACACTTCGTTTATTCTTAAAGCTTCAACGTTTCGGAACATTGCTTATTCCACTTTTCAACGAAAAATATCGTTACAAAACAGTCGTATCTACAGTATCAACATGACTTAAAATCAACAATACATACGTTTGTTCAGTAAAAAAATCCGCACGTGAACACTGGTCTCTCGGGTACTATCATAATAGCGATTAACTAAACACAACACATTTTCAAAGAAGAACATCATAAGCAGGTTATCCTCCACCTGAGGTGACTTGAAACAGAGATATAATTTACAAGACCGTCACCTCGCTAATATGCTGTAGAGTGATCAGACGTAGGTGCCTGTATGTTCAGAATTGGTCGAGCTTTCTTTTAATGACATGGCTCTAAAATGAACAGTTTTCCTGGTTTGTCATTGCAGACATGAATGATTAGTATTTTTTCAGTAGGTCTTTCTGGGTAAGTGTGTCGCTCGTTTCTCCAAGCATTGGCTTTGGGTGCTCGCATATGCTAAGTATGTTAAGACGACGTGACAAGTTGTTGGTTGTCGCATCCAACTGTAGTCTCTGGAGGGGCCTGCCCATCCACCTCTGGGTCAGAGATCGGTAGACTACGTGGTGCGCTTCACACATTAAGTGTGACTCGCTTGTAACTTGTTGCCATGAACTGTTGTTTGACTTTCTATATTATATATATATATATATATATATATATATATATAATATTATATAGTATATATAAATATAAATAATATACATATATATAAATATATTATATATATATATAAACTCACATATATGAGAATTTATATATAGCATGCTGAAACCACTTGAGTGTTGTGTGGCCGAGCTGTTAACTGCTTTCACCATTGGACAGCCTGATGACTATACATACATCCAAGTGACATAGCACTTGTCATTATTGAGACAAACACTTGTTTACACTCATAAAGATCCCCATAACAACACTTATAATTTTTAAAATAATAATAAAATAAACCAGCTGCAGCAATGATGTCAAAAAGTGATACCTCTCTAACATAAGCTATTTTATCTACACACCTAGTAACTGATTTGAAAGGATTTGCAATATACCTCATCCATTGTATTCCAGTAGTTGCTATTGAGAACCCGTTATTACCAAGTGGGCGCGCAGCGTCTGTCAGGCTTCTCGTCAACTTACTAGAGAAATTGACATTTGACCCAGCCCGAGATGTTCCGGCCCTGCTGCACAGACAGTTTTCGGAAGCTTATCACTTTACAAGCACTGCTCCGATTGAGATCGGGTTTTCACCATCGGATAGCTTTATCAATATAAATTATTTTTGGTATATTTATTTTGTTCCTCCTGATTTGTAAAATAACTTATACTTACTTTGTGCTATTAAGTTTTTAACAATGCTATTATTTTTGTTTATGGCTATGATTTTTGCTGTCAGCGAAGTTCTCTTCCATTTTATGTCCGAATATTTTTGATTTCGTATATTATTATTATATAAGTCTAAATTATATCTTCTTTGCCTTTCCTCGAATATAAAAAATTACATGTTTTATTCTTTTTTTTTTTTTTTTTTTTTTTAACCGTGTGATTATCTTCAATATACATTTTTTTTTCATTTTTTTGAGTGAATGCATGTATGTTGAGATTTATAAACAGTTATAATAACATTTTTATTTGTACGAATATATTCTCGTACTTAAATCAGTTTCTTAGCTTAATTATTCTTTGCTTTGTTTTACATGTATTTATCTTATTTTCCTGTGAAGGTATGTAATTTTTATCTTGTATATCTTTGTTCTTTTTTTGTGTTGGTGTTTTTGGTGTTGGTTGCTTTTAATTTTTTTCTTTGGCTCTCTTCTAGATCTTTCGTGTTGTCATATATGCTAGAACCAAGAATTTATTTTCATATGGAAAATGCTCATTTTATTCGGGATAATCTATTGTTGCAGCTAGAGGTATATTCTCTGATTATACTGTTTTATTGTTTTAAATGCTAGTTTTTAATTGTTTCTTTTCTTCGTCATTTTTTAGAATCAGTATAATGTTTATCTCTTTTTTTTTAGTTGTTCTTATTATTTTTTGTCTGTTTGCTTTTTTATGTAGGTCTTATTCATATATGTTTTTTATAGTAAATCTTGTTTTTTTAACAAATAAGTTTTTTTGTCTGTTTTAATTGTTCATTTTTTGTCTTAAATTACTATTTTTATATGATTATCTATTCTTTTATTTTTGATTATTCATCTTGTTTTTGTTTTTTTCTTTCTCTTCTGTTCTCATTTTTTTTTTTGCAGTTTTTCTGATTATCATACCAATTTTTGTCTAATATCTTGTTTATAAATTTTTTGACCTTCGGGTCAAGTCTATAGTCAAGTCAATGTGAATATATTACTCGGTCAAATACTGCTTAAAAAAGATGCTGTTATTTGACGTTATTTATCAATATGTTTTGTATTTATCCTATTTTTTTGCGAGTTTTTTCTCTTATGTTTGTTTTTCCTCTGTCTTACTTTATTGTATTTATAATATAATGTGTTGTTTTTTGAATGTATTAAAAATTCTATTGTCTTTATATTATATTCATCTTTATTTTTATTAAGGGTTTAAAATTTACATGATATTTAAAATAAGGTGTGTTATTTTGTTATACTAATTGTTAAACCGATTGTTTTTCATTTTTCACCATATATTTATATTGGAAGGTTAGCACTTGACATGACATCAGGTCATCAACTATTTAGATATCACCCTGAAACTTTCAAAACATATTAATTGACATGTTTTCTCTTACATATATTCTGGCTTTTTGGAACGTCATGAAAATAAAAAACTTTGATCATTTTGTGATTTTTTTTTCTCAAAATTTTCGGATTTCAAAATTTCGAAATTTCTAGATTGCCACCTGAAAGAACAATCATTTCTCTACCGATATCTGTTTTTGCTAATACTTCTCTTCAACAAACAACTCTCCACGAGTGCTTAACCATGTACAGATTTTGTGTCAAAACGGCCGAACACGAAAGAACTGTCTTGGACCCCATCCTAATTATTTAATCTGGGAAAAAGTGCACCATTCGATGCGCAATGAAATAATAGGAAAATTCAGCAAGTTTGAAGATTGTGGGTTGAGTTATGAATGAACTGTACGCGAAAAACCTCAAGGGGGCCGATTCGCCCTCCGACAGTAATAGGGTTAAGTCGTTTTACTGTCAGTATTCAAATTTATGATTTCTCAGCCTAGCTTAGGCTTACGTATTGCTGATATGAATTGATAAACGCTCAGATGTTTTGAAGTCATTTCGAGGGAAGCATTCGGTATACAAAAATAACAACGTGGCAGATTGAAGTATTCAGGAATGTCATTGCTTTTCCCGTGCGGTGAATTAAGTTTCGGCATGTTTTTTCGTTGCAGATATACCTAATCACTGGTGTTCAGCCAACGGATGCTGGGAGCTGCCAGCACCTTCATAATGTCCATCACAACATGCATTCAGGTGAGCTGCAGAAACGTAGATAGATGTAAAACAGTGGTTCTCAGCTTAAAGGTATGATTACCCCGTTGAGGACCATGGAATGACTAGCTACCCCCCCCCCCCTAGCCCCTGCCCCTGCCTCCACCACCGCGCGGGCCGCAGTTCGTGGCTTCAAGCTATACGGCACCGGGGGGGGGGTCCAAAGTTATATGGTAGCATGGGCGTGACTTCTCGTACTTGCCCATAGTTAAAAGGCCACTTTTCAAGCCAATTTTTCAAGACTTTCTTCAAAGAAATATATCAAAGTTGTATCATAGAAATAAAGGTTGAGCGTATTCATTTCGATTTTTGGGATTAAAATGTCAAGCCCAATCAACGGTTCTCGAGTTATTAGCCAAAGTATGCAATCGCGCCGCCCGCCAACTACTTTTGTGAGTACCAAGATTGGCCGCCGTCATAAGACAACTCGCCAGATGGGGTCGCAGGCGACACATTGCTTACCATTACGCTTTATATTATGAAGTTGTTGACGAAACAAAAAGCGCCATACATGTCGCGAGTAAGATGCAGCCATATCCTGGTATATTATTCCAGATCTGGTTGTGGCCTTCACTTTTTGGTGTAATTTTTAGTCTTTATAGTATATTTCTAGTGTAAAAAATGGAGTACCCAGTGTATAGTGCCCTGATACGACACAGCATAACTTCAGGAGTATACTTCTAGTGTCATCTATGGGACAGGAATATAACTTTAAGAAGACATATGAGCTGCTACTTTTTCTAAAGCAGGGACTTACAGCTTGTAACATGTAAACCGCCACACAAAGCTGAACATCGTATCATTAATGAAATGGTTGTGATGCTTATGGCAATTATGTGGCGACGGTGAAACATAAACTGGAATAGATGTTTGTGCATTGAGCGCCAGCATCAAACAAATCAGCTGATATTCCTCCCTTATCAGCTCAATCGTAACTGCCCTCACACGAAGGCTCCATCACCCGTAGGGTAGGGTAGTTACCTCTATTTGATAATCACTATTCACTAATGAAGAGAAATGTTAATATAACTGATAGGATACAGACGTACAGTCGATGCAAAACTTGCGCCAATGGTAAAGTTCCTCACATCGTCCCAAAGTGTATACTACAAAGCACTAGCACTAAAATTATATCTGAACATCATGCAACATTTTGTCCAGAATAGAAGTTAGAACCATTCCAGAATACACCAATCATCAACAATCCTCATACAAAAAATGTATGATGATGGTTCCAAAACAGACACGAGCTTTACATTAATTGTTTGATGATGTTTAGCAACTTAAGCGCATACGACTTTTCAACGGTGGATCAGGAATCAAATGAATCTGTATGTTCACTTCTGCTGTTGAGCGCACAGTGACTCAGTTATTACAATATTATAGTGCAAAATATAGGCATGGTTACCGTGCTGTTTGGGCGTATCATAAATGTCACTGGCGGATCCAGGGGGCATTTAGGGCCATGCCCCCCAAAGGCCTAAACTGGCCTGTTTGGCCCCCCAAACGATCAAACCTCATAACAAAAAGCGATCGGTAACAATGTGATAATGGCTTTGCCTCTGTTCCATAACTTCAAGTTTCGATGGAAGCCAACAACAGGTCAATATTACAAATAACAGAAAGAATGCAGGTGTCCAGGGAATAAAACGCAAAATTTCCCGCTGCTCCGCGGCGCAATTTAAATACCGAATATGTTTTATGGGGGGTAAAAAATGGTGCCGTTTTCCATCGAATTTATGCTCTATGTTGCTACTTTGTTGTATTATTGTGCAAAATATTTCACTTTAACACTTCTTTACCACACTTTTAAAGGTACAATACATTTTTAGAGGTCCGCACTACATATACACAATGTAACGCTTTGATGAGAATGTATTTCCAGGGCATATTACTCTATTTTTTTTTTCGCGCTGCTACGCGGCGCAATTATTTAAGAATTATAGATGATGATTATGATTGGGGTTTTAGGGCGGACCGACAACGAAGGTCACATGGCGCACATCTAAGAATTATAGGTCTTGGACCTGACAAATATTCAAATTTAGTATGGCTTATTCCAAATTGGTGTCACTGGTTCTTGATTTTTCAATTGGCTAATTCCAGCTCCAAAAAGCTGGTATGGCCCATGTCATACATGCCATACTGCGTTCTCCATCCTTGTAACGTGGCTTTTCATCCGTTTTGTTTGGCCCTTTCAACGCTTGGGAAAGAGTTCGCCAACACCACTAGCGGATTCAGGGCGCATCAGGGGCGCATCAGGGGCGCATCCCCACCCCCGCAGGAATCTGGGGGCATTAAATACAAGTATGCCCCCACACGTTCCTGCATTGAGCGTGAAGCAATTATCTTAATAGAAAACTACGGAAGTTTACAATTTTGCAAGGAAAGATAACAATTTATCGTATAAATTGTCCTTGCAGCACTCGAAATCCAGCTATCCACACTCCGCAGTCAAAACCTCTAAAATTTCGCGCCGCTTCACGGCAAGTTTCGAGATCGCATATACAAATTTGGCAAATTAATTTCATTTAGTGTCTTGCAGAGGTCCACCGCCTATATTTCTGGGTTTTATTAGGCAAGCCAGTACAAATTTCGCGCAGCTTCGCGGCGCTAAATATTTGTATAACATTGAAAAAGTACCTATTATAACATGGAAATCCGTATACAAATTATGCAAAAGCTTAAATACGTACATATTTTCTTGTCATTTCAGCCAACACTCACTGAAAAATCGTCGGCGATGCCCCTGCGAATGGGTATGAGATAAACGTAATTATTTTTTATATGTTGACCTATATTCCGCAGCATGTATGCTACGGAATATCGCGTTTTTATGTTTTTCCCCTAAAAAATGAAATTGTTTAGTTCTTATACCAAAATAAGGTGAACGGCGCCAGATCGGGAGAAAAAAGGGGAATAGCCCTTTTTGCAAAAAAAAAAATCCCCAAAGCCGACGGCTGGAATCCGCCATATAGAGATAAATGTATACAAATGTTCTGCCTAAGTGTCATGCATTTCATACAGATATTCCGCATGTTATACTCAAAATTTTCAGAGGCAGTTGGACCTATACCTAACATATGCACGTGTTTTTAAAATTGTTGCTTGATAAATAACTCGTAACTGTAAACTTAAATGTTATATTTCAATCAAAAGCATTTAAAAATGAAGAAAATTTACGATTGAACGCATCAAACAGTCAAACATGACATAATTTGAGTTTGATAACCACTGACCACCCTAAATGTCTGTGGAGGTTATATGTGAAAACGAAACGTCACAAGAGACTCTTGTTTCGCATTTGCACCCACTGGAAGACAAGCAATGGAAACTGGTAAGAAATATTTACATCCTGTACCTATACTAATGACATCAATACCAACAACGTAAATACTTTTAAAATGAATCCAAATGAATCGTAATTTGTATGTGAATTTCGATGCTGCTTACATCGGAAAAGATCCTATTTGTAATGCAGAGAGATAAATTATTGGATTTGTAATCGAGGCATTTCCGTCATGCTCCTTATCAAAAGGTTGTGTACTTAAAATATCGTGAATTTTGTCAGAAGCATCTTCTCTTCCGGAAATATTTCTCGAACTTACCGCCTTTCAAAACACATTACTAACCAATAAACAACATGAAACTGCATCCTCTAAGATATATACAGATATACAAATGCTACATTTTTAGATTTAGCTTGCATCCAAATTATTGTGACCAAAGACGATTAGTTTTGAAGTAAAGCACACGAGCATTAAACCGACAGTCAATGGGGTATATTTTGTAACACGACTCACTTTGGGGTATTTTTTAGCCCCTCACTTGTATTTTCAAAACCAATAGGTCGATCGCGCTGACTCAAACATCAATCGATAGCCAAGGAAATTTTATCGACATTAAATATATTGTGTTGACCTGGACGTCAACGGCGACGTCACAACTCAGGTCAAGTAAATGCATTTTAATGCTTCTGATAGCAAACGGTTTTGCCGTAACTATGAAATTAGAAATGCGTGAAAAATAAAGGATGCCATAGCACTAACACTGGAGGAGGGAGGGGGGCACTTTTGTGCCCCCCACATGTTTGTCGTGAATATCTCGCAAACACAGTGGCGCAGGGCGGTGGTGTTTGAGCGACATTTACGGCAACACAGTAGCGGATCGTTTGCCGTAACAAAAGTCGAAATCGGTCGGTAAATTTTTGAGTTATATGGATTTGAATTCCAAAATGTTGGCCAGAATCGAGGTCGGCGAAGCGATATCTTTGGATCAAACAGTCAGATCGGGACGATTCAAACGCCATTTGGTAGCCAATATCCATGTTCATCCCCAAACAGAACTTTAGACACATTGCTGTTGACCTGTGACGTCACAGAGTTCAAATCCCCAAAAAACTGACATTTGGCCCGATTTGACCTTTATGACCTCGTTTGACCTTTAATATATCAACCTAAGGTCACCAAAATTTCAGAGAATGTAGATCATCATAGCACCAACCTACCCTGTAAGTTTGAACGTTCTGTCTTTCTTACCTTCTGAGATCTCACAGGGGGGTGGGGGCACTAAATTCCCCCCTCTCCAGGGCGTGTTAGTTACATACCCCTCTCCAGTGCGCGAGTTAACCTTCGGCCCTCGCTCTACGGGAGCTTTTCTCACCTTTGCCTTACGGAGGGGGATCCTAAAAGGACCCTACTGTTAACTTCCAAACCAAGCAACATAGAGCAACGCGGTAAAAACCAGCATATTGCCCGTCGTGAGAGGAAGCTACCGTATCAAATTTTTTATGTTTCATGTCAACGGGGACCCTTCCAGCTCAAGTGAAATGACCTCGACTCCGACCACGGTCAAAAAATAGCGGTTTTGCTCAAGTCAGAAAACCTCAAAATTGATAAAATGGATAAATGCAAATGAAAAAACACAATTGATAGACCAGTTTCCTCTAAAAAAATAAACAAAACTAATCATTTTTTCGTATCTCGTCCAAAAAAGTCCAAAAAAGTTAATTTTAAAAATGGCGTCATAAGATTCTTACACTTAGAAAGCGATCACTCAGTCAAAAACAGAGATATTGCATTGAAATTCGGTTTGGGTATCATTTATAATTTATAAATAGTTCTCTCACATATATTCCGGTTTTTCAGTATTTTTGAAAATTTTGAAAATGGTTATACCCGTTCAATTATCTATTGTACAGCTCTTGCTATTTTTGCGACATTAGGTCATGTCAGGTCAGGTCACCAGGCCAGGTCATGTAACCCCACATCCAAAAATGTTTGCGGTCCTACCAAAGCCACAGTTTGCAGTTGATGGGTTTCGTACTTCCATAATTTCATGAGAGCATTACCAAATTCGGTTCGTATATCTCGGATTTTGTTATATCGGCGACCTAAGGTCAGGCCAATTTCTTGAACTCTTAATAATACGTAAATGGGGAAATATTAAAATGCCTTCCATTCTGAGGATACCCATGATATCAGCCCAATTCCTTCTATATCATGTTATCATAGGCCATTCGTGAAGACCATGGTGCAGTATTTGTTCTGGTATCCCTACAGGGTCAGCCGAGGTCAGCCGAGGTCACCAACACCTTTGTGTAAATAGCTATAGATACAATCAAGATAGAGGAGTTACAACAGCACCAATGTATTTATCTTGTCGATACGCGTCTCCCATCGTACAACATGACTTTATTGGGTCACCATTTGACCTGGACCTGAGGTCACATTTCTAGGTTAACCTAACCTGGTAATCATATACATGATTCAAAGCGCCTTGACGAGAAAATCACGATGGTTTCTCAATTACTTCTGTATCACAATTAAGTAAACAGTTAAAAGTGAAAACAATTTAGGAAAAAAATCGCCTTTTTGACTTTCGATGACCCCTGGAGCCCTACCTATTGACCTGAGTTCAAATTTGAGGACATAGTGGCGATTGAAAATATCAACAGCATTTCATTGCGTTTTCCGTTTGCTCCTAGCTATCATAATTTCCTAGATAATTAGGAGTTCCTAGATAATTAGCTAGGAGCTAAGTCCTAAATCTGGGAAATCTGGCCTTTGATGACCTCTGGACTCTGGTGACCCTAATATTGACGCGAGAAATTTGTCACCGAAATAGTTTCGAAATCGCTTTTGACGAGCAGCTCTCGAACGGTGTTTTTGGTTAATGTCTAGGTCCCATAGGAGCTGAGTTAGAAGGGGCGTCGAAACGCCCCCTTCGGCTCGAGGAAGGTGGCGCCGAGCATTGGCCCGCGGCGCGGGTTAAAGACGAGCAAACCTGTTGTTTGTTTCCATAAAAACTTGTATTGATGGCCTAGAGACAAAGCCATTGTACACATTATTACCGATCGCTTTTTCATTTGAAGCTTGATCTTTTTTGGAAGGGCAATCAGACCACTATATGCCTTATGGGGTATGACCCCCGGATCCGCCAGTAAATATGACCAGTCAGTCATCTCTCACCAGCCAGGGCTGACATATGAATGTGACCGCTCATCACTCCCTCGCCAATATATAAGTCGAATGTGTTCGCGTCGCCGGCACGGCAATGCTCCTGCCCGGTATGTGGCCTACCGTGGAGCGTTACTGCTGTCACGTCTGCGTGGCCCGCCGCACGCATATTTGAAGTCCTGGCTGCCAAACACGCGTGGCGCTCCGTCGCTTCTGACAGACTCGGTATGCCGAGGCACGCCGTCGCCAGCAGAAACACATGATCTCAGCGAAATGTAACATTTGCACAGTTCCCCACGGCTCGGTCTCAAGCTATCCACTCGACAGCAGGCTGTGTGACAGCAGAGAGCGCTTGAACATCGGTCATCAGGCTGCAGTCTAGACGCCAAGGGCATCGGAAGAGGAGGACAGTGGGGAAGTTGCCTCCCCCACTCAAAAAGTTGGGGGCTGCAAACTTAATTTTACCCCCCTCCATAAATTTGTAAGAGGGGCCCCTCAAGAAGTTAGTACGATTTTGTATGACCAAAAAATTAACCGAGAGCATACAGGTGCCCCCAGCCAGCCTGAGGGTCCTCCAAGGCCAACAGAAGGCCCTCAGTCGGCTTGAGGAGGCCCTCGGAAATTCTAAGACTTCATCATGGGCCTGTCCGACGTTTTTGGCGACTATTTAGAGGCCCTGTAAAATATAGTGCCGTAAATAGGAAAAGATACCCTTAAGCACAATTTTGTTTTTGTGGGGGCCTTTGGCCGTTTTTTGCCTTTGGCCGAGGGGCCCCTGGGCTTCTTTGTCCCCTATCCGAAAATACCTTCCGCCGCCACTAATACCTGTGCGTGTGCAACACAGGCGCATGTTCTTGACTGGTGGCAGTCAATACCTGCTAATTGGGATTCCCTCAGCGGTGCCTGTAAGTACAGTGTTATAATACACACTGTAATACACAGTGTTACCTAAGTTACACATTGTTATCTAAGTTACAGTGTTTGCCTGTAAGCTGCACATACAGTGTTAACCTTCTTATGCATTGCTCTGACGGCCAGGGAGGATAGCTGAGCACTGAGGAGTGAGGACAGCCGTAATCACACTATTCGAGTTTTAGCACTCGGCCGATGCACGGATAAGGTCATTTCGTAAGATCCGGTTCCCATCAAGGTATGTCGGTTGCCGGGACACACATCCGCCGAGCGCCGTCTGCGATGTGGCAATAGGCGTGTCAACGCGTCACCCGGCAATAGGTGGTAGCGTGTCAACGCGTCACCTGGCAATAGGCGATAGCGTGGCAACGCGTCACATGGCCCCTGTGTGTATCAGATACGGCACAGCCGGCCTGCATGTTCCGAGCAAACCGGGCAGGCGGCAGAGCGATAGGAAGCCGGGGCTCGCCGGAAGAGTGGCTGGTGATATACCGAGGTTCGCTTGCTCAGGTCGATACATAGGTACGGCAGGGCATGACTGGAGTCAAATCCAAACATTTTCTCTAGTTGCAATTCTTTTATTTTCTTGTATTTTCGAACCAGACATATCGTCTCGAATGCCACGTGAAATCAGCAATTGACTGAGTCAAATTGAAGCATTTTCTGTAGCTGCAATTGATTCATATCCTTGTTTCTTCGAACCTTACACATCGTCTCGAATGCCACGCGAAATCAGCAATCCTTTAGTTAACCTGTCGTTTTACATCCAGCGGTATGTCCACTGACATGTGCTGCCACCTGTGTCGTGCCGAGCTCTGTCTCTGTGCTGTACTAACTCTCTCTTTCTCCGTTCTCTCTCGGCAGCACCTGCCGGGAACGCTGTGGCGCTGGCGGGCGGCGGGTCTGTCCGCGGCGCTGCTGTGCCTGCTGCTGCAGCTGGTTCTGCTACAGACCTCTCCAGACACCGTGCGCTACGGCCGGCGTCCCGCCTGGGTCGAACCGAACCTGGGCGGCGGCGACGAGTGGAGCCAGCGGGCCGCCGATCTGAGGAACTCCCGCCGGGTGGCGCCGTCGGACACGCGGCCAGGTGGCGCTGTGGTCGCCGCTGAGGTCGGCCCCGACCGGGCGATGGTGCCCGCCCGGCGCGTGATCCACCTGGACCTGAAGGGCGCGCCGCCCACGGTGGAGTACCTGGTCAGCCTGTTCCCGATGATGCGGCGGCTCGGCGCCACCGGGCTGCTGATCGAGTGGGAGGACATGTTCCCGTTCCGCGGCGTGCTGCTGCCGGCCGCCGCGCGGAACCACTACACGCGCGCACAGGTGCGACGTCTTCTCGCGGAGGCGCGTCGCCACGACCTCGAGGTCATCCCGCTCGTGCAGACGTTCGGCCATCTGGAGCCGTTTCTGAAGCTGCGAGAGTTCTCGCACCTGCGGGAGGTTCCCGCCCAGCCGGCGGCCCTCTGCCCGTCCCGTAACGAGTCGCGCCGCCTGGTGGAGCAGATCATAGACCAGGTGATGACGCTGCACGCCGGCGCGCCACTGCTGCACATCGGCTGCGACGAGGTGTATCACATGGGCGTCTGTGAGCTCTGCCAGCGCCGGCTGCGAGACGAGCTCTACCTGGATCACGTGGTGCACGTGGCGCGGTACGTGCGCCAGCGGCACGGGGCCAAGGCGCTCATCTGGGACGACATGATGCGCCACATCCCGGCGGAGACGCTGCGCCGCTCCGGCATCGGCGAGGTGGTGGAGCCGATGGTCTGGGTGTATGCCGAGGACGTGGACCGCTTCGCCGACCCGCAGATATACAGCACGTTCGCCGAGGTGTTCCCGCGCGCCTGGGCGGCCAGCGCGTACAAGGGCGCCTTCGGAGAGACGCTCACCGTGCCGCCGCTGCAGCGCCATCTGGACAACACGCTCAACTGGCTGCGGGTGATCCGGCGCGAGTCGCCACACTTCCGGGACGGCTTCGGCGGGCTGGTGCTGACCGGCTGGCAGCGCTTCGACCACATGGCCGTGCTGTGTGAGCTGCTGCCCGCCGCCGTGCCGTCGCTGGCTCTCAACCTGGCCACGGCGTCCCACGGCTACTTCAACAGCTCGCTGCGCCGTATCCTGTACGACGCCCTCAGCTGTCCGGCTCAGGAGGCGTTCGTCGACATCACTGGTGACCCGCTCGGCTACTACGCCTTCGCGCAGTGCGTCTTCCCCGGTCACAAGTTCTACGAGTTCACCGGCCAGCTGTCCACGGCCGAGATGCAGGCCCAGACGGCGGTCGCTAACGTCCGCAAGAAGGGCTGGCTCACCGAGTACAGCGTGGCGCGCAACTACACGAACCCCTTCCGTGTGGACGAGGTGCTGGAGGCCGTGTACGGTGCGCAGTACCTCTTAGCACGAGCCGTGACGGACGCTCGTGATGCGCTGTACGGGGTCGTTGACCGGTTTACGATCGCGGAATGGGTGGAGCAGAAGCTGTACCCGTGGCTGCGGAAGATAGACGAGCTGCGAAAGGAAGGCGAGGCGCTGAAGCGGCGCTCCGTCTGGCCCCCTCGGCCGCTACCCATGTTGCAGGAGCTGGGCAGGTACGGGCTGGATGTGAGAGAGGATGACCAGCCGAGTGAGGCTGAACGGGGACCAGACGGTACCAGGCTGAGCAGGAGGGACGCAGACGATACAGACCAGCTGAATAGGAGGAACGCAGACGATACAGACCAGCTGAACAGGAGGAACGCAGACGATAAAGATCAGCTGAACAGGAGGAATGCAGACGAAATAGACCAGCTGAACAGGAGAAATCAGACTAGATACAACCTGCAGAATGGATTGGACGTAGACGATAAAGATATGAAAGGAGACGTGATGATCCAACCATTGAACAGATTGATGTAGAACGAGACCGACCGGGCAGAACAAGAAGGGGAGAGGCAGGTTCCATCAGCAGCAGCCTCAGGCAGGAAGCAGGCGGATCAGCGGACCCGTCTGAAGCGGAGGAGCTGAAAGGGGTCAGACGAGAGCCTCTGCAGTCGGCGCCTGCTGTTAGGCCGTGGTAGCGCTTCACTACTGCCAGCCAGGGTTTCCTTGTGCTGGCGTCACGGCCTGTCCTTGTGCTGCGTCCGCGGCCTGTTCTTATGCTGCGTCCACGGACCGTCCGGGGTAGCGGGCGGCGTAGATCTGTCGACTGATGTAATGTGGGGACATATCGCAGGAAAGGCTTCGGTCCAAGTCCAGCGGAGCAGCTGAACAGCTGAACAGCTGAGCAGTGGAGCAGCTGGAGAAAAGGAGCAGCTGAGCAGCCGGGCAGCGGAGCAGCTGGAGAAGTGGCCTGCTCCGTGTGCTCGACTCCTGAGCTTCTACCGTGATGATGCGATCCTCGCAGATGTCACAAGGGAACGCGAGACCGGTGGCCAGCTGACGGGTAGTGCCTGGTGACGTCGGTGGTCCGGACGCTACACAACACGTCGCGTGTTGTCCCATGTGAGCTGCGGACTCTGGGCAGACCAATGCACGGGGAGACATGCTGGCCAGGCCAACATGACCACGTCCAGAAGTGCTGTTCACTGCGCATCATCCAGCAACATTGAAGACGAAAGTAATCAGATGTGTGAGTCGTATGTCATTGCTCGAATTTGTCTATTGTAACGTTCATTTGAGAAACAACGTGAATCTATTCAGAAGAAGTCCATCATATAGTGTTTATAGTCAATACCGTTGCGATTTGGTGACACTAATGACTGTGTGTACATACTAGTGTTTTACAATGACACAGATCGTGGGTACATTGCCAGCGTGTGCTTTGCTATGGGACGAGATGTTTCCTATTAAGCACACCGAACAAGGTCGATACCTATACAGAGCTGGCAACCAGACCGTGGGAGCATGTCGGATATTCCGACCGAACCAACTTAGTTGTACTTTTTATGCGCTAGACGCCGCTTAGCTGAACTGTTTTGCATTATAGCTTTGGGGTTCAAATGCACTTTTAAGCTGACTTTGTTAGTTTGTTGCCTGTCCATGACTCGTCACCTGGTAGTAGTCTCAATTCTAGTTAAAGGGATGTCCACCTTAGATCATAGATATTTGGTTTGAGATAGCCATTTTCGTGTTTCTTTGTCAGTGAATTATGCATGGTATAGTTAAAACAACCACTGAGGTCGAATCACAGAGAAATTCGAGTTTGATTTTGCACTTGTAACATGGCCAGCCATGTCATTTGAATGGTGGCCGGTGAGCCCGATTTCGTGTCTCTCTGTTGCGAAATGTTGATTACAGTCGTGCTTGTTTTACTTTGCAATACATTAGCCATACGCTAGTCACTTTATACAGCGAAGGTTTTCTTTTTTCCCAAAAATTCCTTCATATGACTCATCAAGCCCAAATTTTAAACTGATTTTTTATTAAATTGAAGCTCTGTTCGTGAGAAACAATGTCATAGATCGTGTTCAGCAGCATTCACTTCATATTTTGCACCACAAACGACGTACATTTGACACATTTTTTTGAATGTGGGACAGTCCCTTTAAGTAGCTCCAGTTCAGTTTATGTCGCCCTATGTGGCAGATCTGACCGCCTATAGGTGATTTGTGTGCCGCACATTGCTGCGTTACGCCCGCCCCGTACTAAGACGGTTCTCTTTTGGTCGTTTGGCGATCAACCCCGTGTTGGTCAGGTGAGAGCAGATACCTACTGCCCACGGCTTGAGCCCGGTGCCTTCGAGCCCACCGTCTTGCCGTCCCTTAGGCAGGGGGACGATAAAGAATAGCGCTAGGTCTGACTGAAATCGTGCCGATGCGGTCAATGTGTGTGTGTGTGTGTGTGTGTGTGTTTTTTTTGCGAAGTTTGGATCACTTTGCAGCGTGCATGTCATTTCAATAGAGCTGGCTATCAACCAAAGCCAGGCTTAGACGTGTGATGTTATTTCTTGGAGTCCTGACCCAAAACCATGCTCGCCAGGGTTGTTGCAGCTTGCAATGTTAATTGTAAGCAACGCGGTATGTGGGTATCCTTTAAAGCTATGTGCATGTTGCAAGTTCGCTTGCTGATGAAATGTTGAACTCAGCGTAACGAGCGGACGCTCGGTGCCTTTTGCTTTGAACACAGTGTGAATATTGCAGTAAGGTTTACAAAAAGGATGTTATAATCATCTGCCTTTGTACTGCAATTGTATTGATCATAGCAAAATACATACGTCAAAGCGAAGCGTTTAGTTTTAGCCGGTTAAACGCAAAAACATATTGTTCTGCTAACGATAGGGAAACGAAGAAGCCATTCGATGATGCCCTTCTAATGATCCCTGCATCAAATCCACCATATTGGTATGAACGTTAACGGTTAATGGGTATACCTAACTGATTGAACGAATCTTGGATATACGAATGATAACATGACATGACATGCATACTGCATAGGTA
>VOPJ01012743.1:0-18428 GCA_014673585.1 Semibalanus balanoides
GACACTTGGCCATAAAAGCCATTTTATGGAGGCTAAACGAAATACATGATGATGATGATGATGATGATGAATATTACAATCTCTACTGAATTCGGCAACTATATTTTGTGAGTGCGAATTTTTTACATATTTTGTAATGAGCTGGATTAGACCAGGACCCCCAGAACCCCTAAAGAGGTCCCTGAACCAGGCACGTAGTCAGGATTTCGTCCGGTGAGGGGGCGGCGCCTCAAAAAGGCTCCTTCCCGAGCGTTGAAAGGGCCACACGAAACGGATGAAAAGGCACGTTACAAGGATGGAGAATGAGTATGACAGGTATGGCATGGGCCATACCGACTTTTATTAGCTGGAGTTAGTAAACTGACATATCAACTTCGAAACTAGCGACACCAATGCGGAATCAGCTATACCAACTTTGAATATTTTCTTAGCCCAAGACCTGGAACTCTTAAATCTATTACACGGCGAGGCGCGGATCGGCGCGAAAATTTTGAGTCTGATGCCCTGGATATGCATTCTCATCAGTGCGTCGCATTACGTATGACACAGACCTCTAAAATGGTTATTGTGCTTTTACAAGTGTGCTAAAAAAGTGTTAAACCGAGCTATTTTGCCCAATCATATATGAAAGTAGCAATATAACACATAGATGTGCCGAGAAATGGCACGTTTTTGAACTCGCATATGCAATGATTTGTAAATAAACTGCGCCACAGAGTAGCCCGAAAAATTTCAGTTATATTTTCTGGACATCTACGTTTATGCTGATGAAAGGCCCACGGTCACCTCAGATCGTCTAGGGGCCCCTTCGACCTTTCAAACGCCCTTCCAGCTTGTGCGTGTGCAGTGTGCAGGGACTCATTTGGGATCTGCGGAAAGACATGATGTGAAGTGGGTGATATAAATTAAAAACAAAGAAGGCTTACTTCACAATACAAACTTTCCGTCTGGTCAGGGACCCTTCCAATCTGGACAGGGTGCCTTTTGAACTTTCCATAGGCTCTCTGGTCTGCCCAGGGGCCCTCCAGCCTTCTAAGAGGCCCTTTAAGGCTGAAACACAGCACTCGCGGGAAAATCGCGTCTCGCAAGCAATCGCGTCTCGCGCCCGGGCCGTCTCGCTAGAAAATCTTGTCTCGCTGGCAAATCGTGCCGAAAAGTTGCATTAGAGTCAACTGGGGCATTCCATGACAGATCGACCAAGCCATAACACCCTACATCTCAGATTCTAATGAAATTACGTTGTAGGGGTTATTTGGGTCGCAGATTAACGCTGTGATATTTTCCGCCTCATCCGTTGGGTGGTTTTCGAGGAATAGCCTGAGGCAATTTTTCCAAGTCGTACAAAACTCTGTTTTTCATCGCGAATATCTCCCATTTAAATTAATCCGAATCATAACAAATTAGCATGATAATTTTCACCGATCCATATATATTATGAAATATATTCATTTTTGGGAATTAAACAAAAAATGCATTTGATCACGTGACCTACAGGTCAAAAGTCCACGTGATTTCAAAATGTGGCCAACATAAACTAAAAGTGGGCAATTTTGTTTGCCAAGAAAAATACTTCAAATAACATATGTCTTTATGATAGTAAAAAATTGGAGATTAGACTTTTTCTCTAATTTATTTATATATTTGAACAATAGATCATGTCTAACAAGAACAAATAATATCCGCCAAGCACGTTTTTTGTAAAAACGTTGCACCTAATAGTGCTATTTACCCCAAATCAACGCATAATGTTTTTCTAAAATCACTGTCTGACTTTTTTTTTTTTTTTTTTTTTTTTTTTTTTTTTTTGCTTGAAATTTAGGCAGCCTCAACCCCGTCAATAGTTTTGGAGGAATAGCCTGAGGCAATTCTTCGAAGTCCGCACAAAACCTATAATTTCATTCAGCGAAATATCTCCCATATAGGTAGACCGAAATCATATAAAAAATAGAACAAGAATCTTCAATCGAGCAATATATCTATGACATATAAATCATTTTTTGTAAATTTCTAAATTTTGCAATTTGGTCACGTGACCTTATGTAAAGTCACGTGATTTCGAAATGTGGCCGAACTAAAAAGTAACCGATTTTTTGTAGTCACAAAATACGTCAATACTTACCTTGACAGGGCAAAAACAATTGGAGAATAGACGTTTCTCTAAAATTTTATTTATAATATTGAACATGATCAATGTCTCACAAGAAAAAATAATTAACGCCTGCCATGTTTTTGGTAATTACTGTTACACCTTTATACCCCAATCAACGGCAATTAATGTTTCTTTAATCAAATTTCTTGACTTTTTTGCTGTGAAATTTTCAGCCTCACCCGTCCAATAGCTTTGGAGGAATAGCCTGAGGCAAATCTTCGAAGTCGTAAAAAACTTTAATTTTCATCAGCGAATATCTCCTATTTAGGTAGACGGAATCATATAAAAATTGAGAATTAAAATCTTCATGAGCAATATAGTTATGACATATAATCATTTTACTATTAGGTGCACATAATCATTTTACTATTAGGTGCAAAGTTATTACCAAAAAGTGCAATGGCGATAATATATTATTAATTGTAGATTATGATCGATGTTCAATATATAAATAAAATATTTAGAGAAAAAGTAATATCTCCATTTTTTTATTAAACTGTCGAAGAAAAATATATTTAGGTATTTGTAACGTAAAAAAAATCGACACTTTAGTGGCACATTTCGAAAAATCACCGGGTGACTTGACCTAAAGGTCACGTGGACCAAATTCAAAAATTTTAGAATCAAAAAATGATTACAGTTTCATAAATAACATTGCTCCTGAAGATTCAATTTCTACAATTTTTATAATGATTCGGTCTACCTTATAGGGAAGATATTCGCTGGTGAAAATCAAAGAGTTTCTGTATACTTCGAAAATTGCCCCTCAGGCTATTCCACAAAACTATTGGACGGGTGAAGACTGAAAAATTTCAACAGGCAAAAAGTCAAGAAAGTGCGATTAAAGAAACATAATGCTGTCGATTTGGGATATCTAGGCACTATTATGTGCGAAGTTATTACCAAAAAACGTGCCTGGGCGATATTCTTCTTACTTAGACATGATTCATAGTTCAAAACATAAATACCAATATTTAAGAGAAAAAAGTGATATTTCAAAATTTTTATAACTGTCGAAGGAAGAATGTATTTAAGTATTTTTTAACGGTATAAAACATAAGTAAGCTTTGTAATGTGGCCCACATTTTTGAAATCACGTGACTTAAGACCTACAAGGTCCACGTGACCTTAGGTCGCCGCCGGTGGTTTCGAGGAGGTGGTTTCGAGAATAGCCTAGAGGAAATTTTTCCAAGTCGTACAAAAACTCTGTTTTCATTCGGCGAATATCTCCCATTTAAAATAATCCGAATCATATACCAAAATTTAGCAATATAATTTTTCACTGATCCATATAATTATGAAATATAATTCCAATTTTTGGGGAAATAAAAAAAAATGCATTTTGGATCACGTGACCTCAGGTCAAGGTCACGTGATTTCAAAATGTGGCCACTAAAAAGTGGCAATTTGTATTAGCCAAAAAATACTTCAATACATATGTCTTTGAATAAGTAAAAAAATTGGAGATAGACTTTTTCTTAAATTTTATTTATATATTTGAACATGATCATGTCTACAAGAAAAATAATTATCGCCAGCACGTTTTTTGTAAAAACGTTGCACCTAATAGTGCTATTTACCCCAAATCAACGGCATCATGTTTTTCTAAAATCGACTGTCTTGACTTTTTTGCTGTGAAATTTGCAGCCTCACCCGTCCAATAGTTTTGGAGGAATAGCCTGAGGCAATTCTTCGAAGTCGCACAAAACTATAATTTTCATCAGCGAATATCTCCCATATAGGTAGACCGAATCATATAAAAAATTAGAACTAGAATCTTCAATGAGCAATATTATCTATACATATAATCATTTTTTTGTTTATTTTCTAAAAAATTTTTGCATTTTGTCACGTGACCGTTAGGTAAAGTAACGGTGATTCGAAAATGGTGGCCACTAAAAAGTGCCGATTTTTTGTTTACGTCAACAAAATACGTCAATACATTTACCTACGACAGCAAAAAATTGAGATAGACGTTTTCTCTAAATATTTTATTTATATATTTGAACATGATCATGTCTACAAGAAAAATAATTAACGCCTGCATGTTTTTGGTAATTACTTTACACCTTATAGTGCTAGATACCCCAAATCAACGGCATTATGTTTCTTTAATCAAATTTCTTGACTTTTTTGCTGTGAAATTTTCAGCCTCACCCGTCCAATAGCTTTGGAGGAATAGCCTGAGGCAAATCTTCGAAGCTCGTAAAAATTTAATTTTCATCAGCGAATATCTCCTATTTAGGTAGAACGGATCAATATAAAAATTGAGAATTAAATCTTCATGAGCAATATAGTTATGACATATACACATTTTACTATTAGGTGCACATAATCATTTTAACTATTAGGTGCAAAAGGCTTATAATACAAAAACGTGGCTGGCGATAATTTTTTTATTTGTAGATATGATCATGTCAAATATAAATAAAATATTTTAGAGAAAAAGTATAATCTTCCATTTTTTTACTGTCGAAGAAAAAATATATTAGGTATTTTGTAACGTAAAAAAAAATCGACTACTTTTTAGTGGGCCACATTTCGAAAATCACGTGACTTGAACGCTAAGGTCACGTGAACCAAAAATTCCAAAATTTTAGAAAATAAAAATGATTACATTCATAAATAAATTGCGCTCCTGAAGATTCTAATTCTAAATTTTATATGATTCGGTCTAACCTATATGGGAGATATCGCTGGTGAAATAGAGTTTTGTATGACTTCGAAGAATGCCTCAGGCATCCTACACTATTGGACGGGTGAGACTGAAAATATTCACAAGCAAAAAACGCAAGAAAAGTTCATTAAGAAACATAAGCTGTCGATTTGGGGAATATCTACACCTATTATGTTTTAAAGTTATTACCAAAAACGTGCTGGCGATAATTCTTCTCTTAATGTAGATCATGATATAGTTCAATATATAAATACACGATATTTAGAGAAAAAGTATTTTCAATTTTTTACTGTCAGAAGGAAATGTATTTAAGTATTTTTTTAACGATAAAACATCGTAACTTGGGTAGTGGCCACATTTGAAATCACGTGACCTTGACCTAAAGGTCACGTGACCAAAATGCAAAATTAAGAAATGTCAAAAAATGAATTATAGTGTCATAAACTATGTTGCTCACAATTATAATTAATAAATATTTACATTGATTCGGTCCACCTATATGGGAGATATTCGCTGATGAAAATTAGAGTTTTGTACGACTTCGAAGAATTGCCTCAGGCTATTCCTACAAAACTATTGGACGGGTGAGGCTGAAAATTTCACAACAAAAAAAGTCAAGAAATTCGATTAAAGAAACATATTGTCGTTGATTTGGGGTATCTAGCACTATTAAGTGCAAAGTTATTACCAAAAACGTGCTGCGATAATTATTTTTCTTTTAGACATGATCATGTTCAAATATATAAATATAATATTTAGAGAAAAAGTCTATCTCCAATTTTTTACTGTCGAAGGAAAATGTATTGAAGTATTTTTTTAACGTATTACAAAATCGTCCACTTTTTAGGGCCACTTTTCAAAATCACGTGACTTGACCTAAGGTCACGTGACCAAAATTCAAAATTTTATAAATTTCCTAAAATGATTATATTTAATAAATATATTGCTCATGAAGATTCGAATTATAAATTTTTGTATAATTCGATTTACCTATATGGGAGATATTCGCTGATGAAAATGAGAGTTTTGTACGAATTCGAATAATTGCCTCAGGCTATTACTCCCAAACTATTGGACGGGTGAGGCTGAAAATTTCATAGCGTTATTCAGCGACCCAGATAACCTATTAGAGAAGGTTTTATCGAAATCGGAGATGTAAGGTGTTATTTCGCGATTTTTTTGGTCGATCTGTCGTGGAATGCCCCAACTCTCTTGCGCGCGAGATAAAGACCCGCGATTCAGGAGCGGGATCTTGCCGCGAGTCCACCGCGAGTCCGCAGCGAGACCGCAGCGAGACCGCAGCGAGACCGCAGCGAGACCGCAGCGCGGTGCGAGACGCGAGCGAGACACGAGCGGAAAGTGCTGCGTGTATTTCAATAGGTTGCGAGATGCGATTTGCGCGCGAGGGAGCTTGTTTCAGCCTTACCCTATTACTTCGAGGGTGGGAGGGGCGAATCGGCCCCCCTTGAGGTTTTTCTGTGTACGGGTCATTTCATAACTTCAACTCAGATCTATCAACTGCTGGATTTCCTACATTTCATTGCGCATTCGAATGGTTGTATTTTATTTCCAAAATTGAATTATTAGGAGGGGTCCACGGACAGTTTAGGAAGGCAGTGTTCGGCCGTTTTGACACAAAATCTTTGCATGGTTAAGCACTCATTGTGAGAGTTGGGTGTGTTGAAGAGAAGTGTCAGCAAAAAACAGAAATCGGGTAGAAGAATTTTGATTGTTTTTTCAGATGGCTATCTCGACATTTCAAATTTTTGGATATTTTTTAATCCAATTTTTTTGAAAAATTATTTATTTTACAAAATGATGCAAGTTTTTTATTTTAAGATGTTTCAAAAAACAGGATTTTTATGTAGAGAGCGAAAATACAAATAATTAATAGTGTTGAAAGTTTCAGGGTGATATCTAAAATATTATTGATGACCTGATGTCAGGTCAATGCTAACCTTCCCAATATAAGATTATTAGGTTAGAAATGAAAACGAGGTTTAATACATTGCTCAATCCATTACTTTCAGTATCATTCATCTTTAGGCCTCTCTTGATGAAAAAGGACTTGAAAGTTTTTAGTCAGCTGACCTTTTGAAAGGTCTTCAAAGGTCACCAAACAACTTTTTATCAATAACTCGTTGACAAAAAACATCATAGAGATCACAAATGGTCTCAAAATGTTTGGACTGTCATATACGGCGTCTTATTTATATGCATATTTGACCGACTTACGATCATTCGTTGACACTTGACCTTGACCTTGACCCGGGGTCTACAAAATTTTCGATTTGACAAATTAATGATTCAACTGCCTAATGACGAGAAAACGATGTACCAAATAAGTTGTTGTATATACTTTAGATAAACAGTTCATTAACGACACAAACATTTGTTGAAAACAGGTTTTTTTAAACCTTTGTTGACCATTCAGTCCAAACCATGACCTGAGGTCATTTCTGATGGTCACAGGACGTGAAAGACAATTTTAAACTGCTTTACAGTGGATTTTCGGATTCCTCCTAGCTGACCATAGTTTCGAGATTAATGGCAAGGTTTCCTGAAAATACTCATGTTTTGACAAAAAAAAAATTCGATGACCGTCATCTTGACTTGAAGTATGGAACCCAAGGGTCACCCCAAATTACTTGAAAAAAAAAGTTCATTGTCGAACCCTTAGTCACACACCAAGTTTCATTTGTCTATGCTCTGTATGGGCAGCGGAGATCTTGAGGGGGGGCCCGAATAAGCCCCTCCCGACAATTCGATACCTTTTCATCCCTCCAGGAATAGGGTTAAGACCTGACAGGGGACTGCTTTGGCTGCTTTGTCGCCTTGCTGACATGTTCATAGGGCCATCCGACCTGCCCTGGCCCCTCCGTGCTGGCTAGTGACCATTCGGCATGTTTAGGGACCCTTGTGACCCACCCTGGGGCCCTATCGGTCTGGTCAGGGGCCCCTCGAATCCGCACAGGGGCCCTTTGGATTTTCCAGGAGCCCTCCAGCCTGCTCAGGGGCCCACGGGTCTGGCAAGGGACTGCGCTGTCTGCTTTATCAAACAGACTCGATGGGCCCCAGGGCAGGCCCGAAAGACCCCTGAACAGACTCGGATAGCCTCTGGGCTGACTTTAAATGCCCCTGAACATACTGGAAAGACCCCTGGCCAGGTTTGTTGAGCCCCTGGGAGGGCTCAATGGGCCTCTGGACGTGGACATGCCCAAGATGTCCCTGGGCAAGTGTTTGGGCCCCTGAGTGGGCTCAATGGGCACTTGGGCTTGACATGCTTGAGAAGCCCCTGTGCAGGATTTTCGGGCCCCTGGGAGGGCTCAATGGGCCCCTGGACATGTTCAAGAGGGCCCTGGACAGGTTTTTGGGACCCTGGGAAGGCTCAATGGCCCCTGGTTATGCGCGAGAGGCCCCCTAGATAGGTTCTGGGGCCCCTAAGTGGGCTCAATGAGCCCCTGGATATGCCCAAGAGGCCCCCTGGGTTGGCTTCGAAACACAGATTGTCATGCCTCCCCCAACCCACAGCCCAGCCCAGCCAGGGCCCATGATGAGCACCAAGCCCAGGCCCAGACAAGGCCCAGTCAAATTCATAGTATTCAGGTCCATGCTCAGTCCGGCCCACTCGGATTAAACATAACATTATTTTCACAAAATTTATAATTTTTATCCTAGGATATTTAATTGTTTTCTAAAAATGAGAAATAATATCACGCATCTGTGTGTTGCTGTAGTTTTGGACACATCGAACACTTTTCGGTCAACATTGTCATATTGGATCAGACTTCGGATTAGACATGATTTGGGATTTTGTAATCTTACGCCACTTCTGCTCACCATGACTTATTTTTCTCATATCATTGCCGAAGTTTGTTGTCTTAGTGTCCTATATCATTTATAAACATATTTACCTGATTAAACATCTAGTTGCTTAGTAAAAAAACGCTTAGCGACATAACTCAAAAATGGTCTTAACCATGTCCGTCCAGCACCCATGAGAAGGCAAAAAAATCATACCCAACCCAGCCAATCGGAAGAATTGAGTGGGAACACATGGGTGCACTCGATCCATGACAATCACTGCTTCGAAAGCCCTTACAGTGTCTCTGAGGGCCCTTTACATTCATCAGAGTGACCCCTCACCGGTTTTTGGAGGGGCTCATTTGTGGCTTTTTTGAAAGTACCATTCAGTCTAAGCTGTAGGGGCATATGGGCCATTCTTGATGGGCCCCTATTGATGCTAGAGGGGGGGGGGGTGGGTGGACAATAACTGTCCCCTTTGTCCTCCTGGCTGCGCCTCTGTATACACGTCATATACAGTCGTCAGTCATGAGCCTACACAATTTTGTCACACCTAGCATGTATATTGTATAACGTCCTCATGAGTCAATGTGTGCCTACGTTACAGGGACACTGTCTTTTCAAAGTAAAACTGAATATGTTAAAGAGCAATCGGATTTGGTAAGCAGTTAAGCACCATGAAGTCCGTTTTTGAAACTCGCGCCCAGTTGCCTAATATCATCGTTCAAAATTCCGGTTTCTTCCAGCCAATGAGCTTGACGAGTCCGCTATCACTAAGTACCAAGAACAATAAATTGCAGCCTTGTGCAACGTTAGCAAATAGTTATATTTTTTGCTTAAGCTCCATGTCCAAATTTATAATGTCAGAAAACATGTTATGTCTTATTTTGCCTGATTTAAGCTAATTAATAGGCATAAATACAAAATATTCTGTCCAAAGGGCAAATATGCTGTCCGAGGGGTTTTCGACTTTTACGAATGGATTTTGAGCTCCAACCGTTGGAGTTTTTTTCCAGACGAGTTTTTTTGGTATCGGATTGTTTACATTGTTAAGGTACTCCCTGCACAGTGCTGTTTATAAATACGGAAATGTCTCAACTGCGCTGCAATTAGCACTCAATCGCTGTCATATATCTAGTGGTGTGTAGAAATCGCAAACCGTTTTTATATTATTATGAAAAATGAAATAAATTATATTTTTGTATTTGCGCTGCTTTGGTGAGCATAAGAGGACGATTATAAATAATATTTAGTCCCTAACACTTGTTTTAACATGTTCTTGCGATATCATCCGGAAGAGGCAGTGTCCCTTTAAAAGTTTGACAATTTGATCCAATGCACCATCAAGTTTGTCAACCAAAGTAATTTAATTATCGCACATCACTGTTCTCTGCGTGTGTTTGACAGAAGTTTGGTAATTCAGCCCCGCAAACAACTTTCGTAATAAGCGAAATTGTGCGAAATAGAATAAACAGTTTTGTTTTTATGTCGATTTACGTTGAGAGCGGGCAACGGCGTAATTAAAAAGGTAATCTTAAAGTAAAATAGTATTTCAAAGGATCACAAGAGGAACAACCATACCTACAGCAATGCAATGAAATACAACATTATAATAACAATTAAAGCATGGCTAGATGTCGCTGACAACAACAACGTTTCGCGTGTGTGATCATGAACGGCTCAAACAAGTACAACCCCTCTGTGTTCCAAACCCCTCCCCCTACCTCCCAACTCCTCCCTCTACCTCCCAACTCCTCCCTTTACCTACCAACTCCTCCCTTTACCTTCCACACTCCTTCATTTGCCTCCCAACAGCCTGGGACCGATGCGCTGACACATCCCATTCAATCCCCCGGACCGGAGACAGGTCTCGGTCGCCACGCCCTATCTCGATCGGGCATGCCACTTCGTCTTCCCCGTGGCTATATCTGTGCCAGACCGGGCTCTCCCGGCGGCCATGACCGCGGCCAGCTGCAGCAATACTGCGGTCAACTGCGGTCATACTGTGGTCAGCTGAGGTCATACCGCGGAACAGTCCGAACCACGTCTCCGAGCGATCACGGCGAGCAGCGGGAAGGAGGGGGGGACTCCGGTGCCTACCACTGCCCGCGGCGGTATCGGTTAACGAATTACGGATAATGGAAAACGCATTGAGGACACCACGGGAGGGAAGGAGAGGGAAGGAGAGGGAAGGAGAGGAAAGGAGAGGGAAGGAGAGGGAAGGAGAGGGAAGGAGAGGGAAGGAGAGGGAAGGAGAGGGAAGGAGAGGGAAGGAGAGGGTGAGAGAGAAAGAGGGCAAGAGAGAGAGGGAGAGAGAGAGAGAGGGAGAGAGGGAGAGAGGGAGAGAGGGAGAATAAACGTTTTAGACTTCCTCCGCCAAGAGCAGTAAGCAAATCTTATCATTTTCTCAAGTGCGACCAATTTTTCGCTGCATTTTTGGTAGTACTAGTAACAGAATCAACGGAAAGACATCGAATATTTATGAAACCGGCTCGCCAGCAACTCTGCAATCTCACGCAGCAAAATACAACTTGATAAAGTTCATCCTGGTATTTCTCCGACGGTGCCAGCGTGTTTTTTCTACCATGCATCAGTATACCACCGACACCTCTTGCCTGCTTGCTGTCAGGCTGATGCTTAAATTTCCTGTTCAATCTACACGCTTCGTCTGCAGGAGTAAAATCCAAGATGGCAGTGAAATTTGAAACCAAAGGCAGCGCCACTGCGACGATTGAGCATATATTTGTACTCACGTAAAACTATGTTGCTCTAAAGTAGAGGTGGCAAAACGTGGAACCGAGGAACCGGTGTCTAGACCCGGTCTGGAACCAGTTGGTCATAGGCTGGTTCCTGTCAAATCATAACTGGTTCCAACTGGGTCCATCCTTCGCTTGATGTTACTTTCACGCAAATAGGCATAATGCATTCTGGATTTACAATTGTAAACAATTGTACAGCTAACCCTTAAAGGGAATGTTTCACATTAACATAAGATTTGAGTTGAGATGGCCAAGTTGTTGGATTTCATTGAAAAGTCATTGGTAGAAGTTAAAACACCACAGGAGTCTAATCAAAAGTAATTTGAGTTTGGTTATAAGACATCTGCAAAAAATAAGGCCCTAGTGTATTAGGGTAGCCTCTTAAGCGATGTCGTCATCCCTTTTTTTTTAATCAAATGTTGATGAAAGTAGACTTGTTTCTACATTTGCTGTACACATTAGCCCATACACTAGTCATACAAATATTGCAGCGTGAAGTTTTTTTGTTATATTTCCAAAGAAATTCCTTCATATGACGTCATCACTCCATACAGCCCACAATACATTAACTTTTTTCATGCGAAATTGAGCACTGTTGTGGGAAACAAATGTCAGAATCGTGTTCACGGCAGCAATACTTCATATTTTTGCCACAAGTCGGCGTACATTGGACACTTCAGAAAGTGAAACCATTCCTTTAAGGGAACAAGTTCACCTTGAAAACAACGTCAAAATCTCAAATAGATTAGAAGAAGCCTAGAAATGAATTATCATGTTACTAGAAAAACCAATTAAAAATATATATTTACGAAAGGAAAAAGCAAATTTATAATGTCAGTTATTTGGTGCACACTCAACATTTTAACCTCAGAATAATGCAAAATCAGCTGGCTGAGAAGTACGTAACGTCATCGATTTAGTGAGGGACCGTGTCGTATACATGGTGGTACTTTCCCAAGTACTTTTTGAAGATGCCGGAAAATACAACGCTTTGAAAATCATCACAATACTTGCTTTAAGTAGGTATTCGTCATAACCATATGCCTATAAGCAATGTAAAAAACATTGGCGCGTGGAGTGTGGTATTTTCCTCATTATGCACTGTCATACCACACTAGCGACATATGGTAAAAGACCGAAAAATACTTACTAAACTCTGCTGTTTATGTAGATATTTGTGATCTCGGCGTTCTTTTAAAACTACTGCACCCGCTTCGCTCGTGCAGTAATTAAAAAAAAACGCCTCGATCACAAACATCTACATACCAGCATCGTCATAATGGCGTACTACTAATTTCAGGTATGAAGTGTAGTGTCAGCCACCGTCGCTACGTCCGTGCTCTGGAATTAACAGCCGTTAATTACAGGCTGAAGTAACATGGAAGCCAGTTTATAAAATGTCAGCATTATTTCAGGAAACCGAATCAAGCTGACTAAATATTTAGATTCTTAAATCCAAATTCAGATAACTCGGTTTACATGACTTTTGCATTAATCATAGCTAAGTAATCAGGTGACTTTAAAACACAATTTTGCATAGGGGAATCGTTTGATACATATAACTTTCACAATCAATCTTGATAAACAATCCTTTTCATGTTGTGACATTTAAAGTGTGAAGTCGAATTTCGGGAAATGAAATGTCATCATCATCATCATCATTTATTTCTTAAAGCACTCCACTCAACGTGGCTTTTACGGCTTAGCGTCAAGTTACAGCAAGACATTATTCAGACAGGGTAAAAATATACAACATATGATCGGCCGATACAATATAAAACCTAAAGTGCTTCTTCATTAAAACGCGACATTTCTACTTACGTACTCGTTCACCGGTCTGATCGAGTAGCCACTGTCCTGGCTGTTTCTACGACACTTTGCGGCGGTCCTAACTTCCCTGACTACTGTGGGCGCGTTGTTCCACTGAGCTGCGGCACGGAAATCATCAAGCAATGTCCACCACGTACAAGCCACAACTGATAACAATATATGATATGCACTACTAGTTAGGTCTAGATATCATATTTGATTTCAGCCTAATATCTTACGTTACTCGTTCAATATCCCTGTCCGATCGTGCTTTGTTATCCACAACACATGCCACAATAAATTGGGAATATAACTTGGCGAACCACCGCAAACATTGCTTAAATGCATATCAATCTGACACTCGTATACATAATGTATTTGGAATGCACTACTGAAATATCTTCCATCATGGTGATAACTCGAGAGAGTCTGCTTGAAGCGCAATACTTTGTGATTCGACTCCAATTGGGCCAGGCGTTGAAAGGTTACGTCTGTAACGTTTTCATCGGATGACGTACGTTACAATCACTGGCTTCCACTGCGGCAGACAGGTAGGCAGAGCTCGACAAAAACAAGGCATCCCCAGTGGAGCGAGGCGGCGATTACAGTTTGCCAGAAACCTTAATTTGCCAGAGGAGGAGAAAAGCGCCGAGATAGTCCAGAGACATAATAATGCTTGTTTTTGCGGGAAGATCGAGTGGTCTACCACTTACGCCTGAATGGAGCATAAATTGCAGCTTCAATGGCGCAAGTCGACCGCGTAAGATGCGTTTCTAGTGTCTCTTATCCAGTGAAAGCATGCGAGTAGTACAAAAACATCCTTCCAAATAGCAGGCTTGTGACCTGCAAATTTCGCAGAAGGCTCAACATGAAAAACAACAGAAGCAAGGCGATAATATAAGTAATATAATTTTTGAATGATTTATCTTGATATTATTAACCACTTACCAAAAACAACATGCATTGCTTCAGTATATGATAATGTGTTGGGTGGATATGATAAATGTTATTTTTTTACTATGATGCTTAAAAAAGAGCATATTTTGATCCTTAAATATACATTTTGAATTGTAATCTTAATCTTTGCAATGCTCCATACCACGAAATACAAAATGCCACCAGGGCTGGAGATCCTGGGGGGGGGGGGGTCCACGGTCATAAAATACTAGGTACAGCGGAAACGGAGCTTCAACACAGGGCCAATGGGAGGCAGTTTGACATCTATGTCGAACTGCCTCCCATTGGCCCTGTGTTGAAGCTCCGTTTCCGCTTCCGCTTTACCTAGTATTGTATTACCTGGACCCCCTGGATCTCCAGCCCTGAATGCCACGCCAACTCAAGTAGTTATATAAATATGTTGCAATGGTAAAATAAATGCAATTTTATCAATAGAGCTGTTGGTCTATCGTTTACACATCATTTCATATTCATAGTTAAATAAAAATGATAATTGTATCTATTTTTAACAAAACCAAATAATGTGATAATTATACAATACAATTTCTAGAGCGGAAGCAGCGGATTTGTGTTTCTTCTCCCACTTTGCATTGAGCTTCGCAGCCTCAGCTTGAGCTAGCTTATGCGGCATATGATCTGTCTTATGTCACGGCAATGTCAGGCGCGAGACCAGCGAAAAACTTCGCCATCCTCATAAAACACGCAAGCCACGGAGCAGCTTTTCGGACAAACAAAACTTAAATTGAAAAACCGAACAAACAAAGTCGTCAGTCCCGCTTAGGATGTGTTGCTGGAAATGGAAGCGTCTTGTTTTCAGGCTTCCTTTTATGACCATGTTTTTAATGGCTGGCAATAGCTAGGACTCCTCTCAGCATGCAGTGCAAATATTGTCTAATGGGCAATCACAGTGGCCTAAGTGTAGTCACATCAGAAGTGCGGGGGAAAGAGTCAACAGGCTGGCCGCAGCAAAAGGGAGCGAGACATGACTGCACCAGACAACAACAGACCACAACAGACCACAGCAGACCACAGCAGACCACAACAGATCATAACATACCGCAATAGATCACTACAAACCACAGCAGACCACAGCAGACCACAACAGATCATAACATACCGCAATAGATCACTACAAACCACAGCAGACCACAACAGACCACAACAGATCATAACATGCCGCAATAGATCACTACAAACCACAGCAGACCACAACAGACCACAACATACACAACAGATCATAGTGGACCACAACATACCATAACTGATAACAGACCACATCAGACCAATCAGATCACAACATATCATAAGAAACCGCAACAGATCATAACAGACCACAGTGGATCATAATATAGTAAAATAGATCACAATAGACTACAACATGCTACAGTGGACCACTCGCCACACCAGACCAGAGCACACCACATCGTATCACAAGTGGCCATAGCAGATCACAGCAGATCAATAGCATGACACATAACACACCAGAGCAGACCACAGAAGACCACAGCAGGCCACAACAGACCAAACATGCCCAGCAGACACCAACAGAACTCAACAGACTTAAACAGACAACATCAGACAACAGAACTCCTTCTCAGTGTTTCACAATGGCAGACTATTCCAGTAGACTGATGTTCTCCAGCTGGTGTGATGAGGCTGTGTCAGTTGACTGATGTTCTCCAGCTGGTGTGGTGTGAGCCATGTCAGTTTAACTGAATTTCTCACAGCTGGTGTGATGTGGCCAGTGCCATTGTGATAGTTCTCGTCAGCTGGTGTGGATGTGAGCCACCCCCACTTTGGGGGTTTTTTTCAAGATGACTGATGTTTCTCCAGCTGGTGTGATGTGCCGTCAACGCACTTGACTGAAATTCTCCAAATCAGCTGGTGTGAGCTGGCTGTGTCAGCTGACTGAATGTTCTCCACAGCTGGTTGTATTGTGGCTGTGTCAGCTGCCACTGGAATGTTCTCCAGCTGGTGTGATGTGGCTGTGTCAAGACTTGACTGATGTTCTCAGCTGGTCCGTGATGTGGCTAGTGTCAGCTGACTGATTTCTACCAGCTGGTGTGATTGGCTGTGTCAGCCTGATGATTTGTTCTCCCAGCTGAGTGTGATGTGGCCGTGCCACAACTTGACTGAAGTGTTCTCACTGGTGTGATGTGCTTGTGCCATTGACTGATGTTCTCCAGCTGGTGTGATGTGTGCCGTGCCACTTGTACTGATGTTCCTCCAGCTGGTTGTGATGTGGCTGTGTCAGTTGACTGAATTGTTCTCCAGCTGGTGTGATGTGGCCGTGCCACTGTGACTGATGTTCTCCAGCTGGTGTGATGATGGCGTGATACAGCTGACTGATGTTCTCCACTGGTGTAAGATGTGGCTGTGTCTCTGAAACTGATGTTCTCCAGCTGGTGTTCGATGCTGGCTGTGTTCAGCTGAACATGAATGTTTCTCCACAAGCTGGTGCTGATGTTGGCTGTGATCAGATGACTGATGTCTCTCTCCACAGCTGGTGTGATGTGGCCGTGGAACACTGACTGATGTTCTCCAGCTGGTGTGATGTGGCTGTGCCACTTGGAACTGATTTCTCCCAGCTTGTGTGATGTGGCCGTGCACTTGACTGATGTTTCCAGCTGGTGTTGGATGTGGCTTGTCAGTTGCTGAGTTATCCACTGGTGTGATGGTGGCCGTGCCACTTGACTTGATTTCCCAGCTGGTGTGATTGTGGCTGGTGTCAGCTGACTGATGTTCTCCGCTGGTGTGATGTGGCTGTGTCAGCGACTGATGTTCTCCGCTGGTGTGATTGGCTGTCGTCAGCTGACTGATGTTCTCAAAACAGCTGGTGGTGATGTGAAGCTGTGTCAGCTGACTGAGTTCTCGCAGCTGTGTGATTGTGCTGTGCCAACTTGCTGATGTCCGCTGGTTTGATGGGGCTGTGCACTGACTGATGCTTCTCCAGCTGGTGTGATGGGCTGTGTCAGCAGACTGATGTCCACAGCTGTGTGATGTGGCTGTGTCAAAGCTGACTGGATGTTCTCCAGCTGGGTGTGAATGTGGGCTGTGTCAGCTGACTGATGTTCTCCAGCTGGTGTGATGTGGCTGTGTCAGTTAACTGATGTTCTTTAGCTGGTGTGATGTGGCTGTGCCACTTGACTGATGTTCTCCAGCTGGTGTGGTGTGGCTGTGTCAGTTGACTGATGTTCTCCAGCTGGTGTGATGTGGCCGTGCCACTTGACTGATGTTCTCAGCTGGTGTGATGTGAGCCTCTGCGTTGACTGATTGTTCTCAACAGCTGGTGATGTGGCTTGTCAGCTGACTGAATGTTCTCAGCTGTTGATGTGGCTGTGTCGTATGACCTGATGTTCTCCAGCTGGTGTGATGTGGCTGTGTCAGTTGACTGATGTTCTCCAGCTGGTGTGATGTGGCTGTGTCAGTAGACTGATGTTCTCCAGCTGGTGTGATGTGGCCATGTCAGTTGACTGATGTTCTCCAGCTGGTGTGATGTGGCTGTGTCAGCTGACTGATGTTCTCCCCAGCTGGGTGATGTGGCTGTTCAGCTGACTGATGTTTCTCATCTCCGCTGTTGTGATTGGCTGTGTCAGCTGACTGATGTTTCTCAGCTGTGTGATGTGGCTGTGTCAGTAGATGATTTCTCACAGCTTGGTGTGATGTGGCTAGTGCACTGACTGATGTTCTCCAGCCTGGTGTGATGTTGGCTGTGTCAGTTACTGATGTCTCAGCAGCTGGTGTGATGTGGCCGTGCAACTTGACTGATGTCTCCAGCTGTGTATGGCAGTAGGTATCTCTCGGAGCGCTGAAAGCTAATCTGGCCGAATAGGATCCTCTCTCAAGCATCTGCTGTTGATCTCAGTCCCCGACCTCTTAGAGAAGATGGGTACTTAAATCACCGCTGTTGGGCAAAGGTCGGTTTTGTCTGTCTGCCAGCTTTATTCGGTTATAATAGAACTAACTGGAGCTAAAACCTGAGTGCAGGGTTGGTTCAAGTGGTTGCCGGGAAAATGACGACGAATGTTGCTTCTGTCTGGCAATAATTATGGTCTGAGCGTTTTTCCAAGAATTCAGGCAAAAAGCACTAAAGGAACCATGGAACAATACAAATGTTACAAAGTGGTTTTGCAAATAATTTAGACGTTAAACTGCAATTCGCTTTCATTTACTGGTGGTGGAATGAGACAACATTATTCTTGTCAGCTTTAATATTGATAATCGAACTTGATTTCGACTTTATTGAACGTTTGTTTTTTACCTCAGCATTCCA
>VOPJ01012744.1:0-12832 GCA_014673585.1 Semibalanus balanoides
AATGACGTTTGGCTGAGACCTCAGTCAATGGTGGGTTATAAGTCCTCCAGAAGCAAGAATAAGCAAACCAATCGTAACGGGTCATGCACAGAAATAGCTGGGGAGTCGAATGGTACAGAAATTGTAGTATATCATCGTTAACAGAAATTTGTTGCTTTTGTCTATGTTTTCCCAAAAATACAGTATTTTTTATGTGCCTGTGAACCATTCTTTAATCGAAGGTAGTGGTAGAAAAGGTAATTATTAATGTATAGCCACGTTGCTGAATTCCAAATGAAACTTGGCTATCCAACCATGTTATAATTGTTGGCTCAGACATTGCTTAATATCCAGTACTGATGGCATCTAAATGCATGTCAACATAAGACTTTCTCAACTGCACGCACCCATTCACACAATAGTTGACTTCAGGTCAGTTTTCTTGCATGAAAGCCCACATATCAGGCGAAATGAGTCCCATATCATGAACATACGGTCAATTTGGCATCGTTTAAGCATGGCAAATTACAAGAAATCAAGAAAAAGTATTTTGAATTAAGTCAGGCTAAATCGGGAAAAGTACCCACTGTGCAGCGGTCGCCGCCGGCCAAGGTCGGCCGGGGCTGCGCCTGCGCAGTGCGAGCATTTTCTTGGCATGGAAGGGCGGGCGCTCACGAGGCGACTCATCAGCGGGATGTAAATGCGGAGTGTCGATGGAGACCTCAGCTGGCGGGGAGCGACTAACGACACAGGTGCTGCAACGACACACCAGCCGGGGGAGAGTTGGTAGAGTCGATGGAGACCTCAGCTGGCGGGGAGCGGACTCACGATGCAGGTGCTGCAACGACACACCAGCCGGGGGAAAGTTGGTAGTGTCGATGGAGACCTCAGCTGGTGGCGATCGGACAGACGACGCAGGTTTATTGGATATCAACACAGCGGGAAGGAGCCCGTGTGCGCCCAAACAGTGGGCATTGAACACACGATACGATGGTGGTCGATACGACACACCACCAGTTGTCTGCCATGTGTGTAGATATCGAAACCTCAACTATCACACCCCATGCATGAGTAAATTTCCAAATTAACCACTGTGGTAGGAGTTAACACCCTGGTCGTGTGTTGCAATTTTGTGAGTGATCAATATGCTTAATGACATCTTGTGCTCGTAAGTTATACCCAGGTCATGTCAGGTCACTGACCTGTGACGACAATTTTTTAAGTCATGGTGCTAATTTTTTCACATTTTTGCGTTTAGGAAGGCAATTATTTTACTAAACGTGCATGGACAGGGAACGAACCTACAGGGTGTTTCAAAACAACTGAATTTTTTCATTGGTCTATTACGAGGAGAAATAGTTGTCAAAACTAATAAAACACCATATGCCTAAAAAGAGAATTTCCGAACAAATTGGAAAATACATGTTTCATCCTGCATTTGGCGTTGTTCATAAAAAGTATCCTTCAAACTTTATGAACGAAAAAATGACTTTGTATGTATGTATTTACCGTAAAAAACACTCTTCGATATATAAAATCGACTATTCTGAGCGTCGTGTCAGGGTTAAAAGGAAGATACATGTTAAAAACGACACTCGCTCACATACGCACATAAGTAGAAAATAAAACACGATCGCAAACACACACATGCAGCACAGCACATCAGTTGCCATGCAAAAGAGCGCCAACTTTACGTTTAACAGACGATTAAGACTGTTTTCAAATGTTTGACAAATGTTTCCGCGCAGAGTGCATTTAGGTACTCCGCGAGTTCAGGAGCAGCTTTAAAAGTGAGGATACCAGCTACAATCCTTAATCACGAGATTCACCACGTGACACATAAGTATGGGAATCGAAAATCCCAAGATTTATTTCAATTTATGGTTGGATTTATAACAATTTCTCTAAGATGGTTAAAAGTTTCGAAAGAGGATTCCCATTTCACTGATGAGCAGGAGACTGGATTATTCTTAGAATATGGGCCGTAAGAAGTTTACAGCTGCCGGGGAATATCCGACAGAAATTTGGAGCCCATCCAAAAACGGTCCCGAACAGGGACGTAGCACAAAAGTGGGGCCAACGGGGGGCTACGGGCCATGCCCCCCCCCCCCCTGAGCGAAATAAATTAACACTTAGATTAGAATGAGATTTCTCTGGAAAACCGACCCTACCCCCCCCCCCCCCGGTCAGCAACATATGCCTGACGAGCAAAATGTGACTTCACACTAGATAGAATGAGATTCTAGGAGCAAAATGTGATTTTTTCCGACGTGGCCTCCCCCCCTGAGCAAAATCCTGGCTACGTGCCTGGTCCCGAAGGACACGGCATTCAAACTTCTGATAGATCGGTTAGTTGTAAATAAGGGACACGCAAAGATCAGCGTTGTGACTACTGGCAGACCGCCGTACCTTGACAACACGGTGAAAGCCGTGAAGGATTTCTTGGATCCTTTTCTGTCCAGAAACGAAACGGTTTCACTTTGCCGAGTCGCATCATAGCTCAAGCTATCCCTAGCCACTGACTGGCGCACTGTTCTGCGACGGCTAGTTGCTTCTGAATGTTGCATTTTATCATGATTAATTTGCTAAAGCATAGTACTGTTCAGTTCACGCGCATACCATACTAATAAAGACCGATTTTTCCTCTTCCATGTACAAATGCAATTTTTTGAATGAAAAATACCAATAATCAGAATGAAACTTATATTTTCAAATTTGTTCAGAAATCCTCTATTTAGGCATATGCTATTTTATTAGTTTTGACAACTGTTTCTTATCGTGAGAGACAAAATAAAAATTTCAGTTGTTTTGAAACACCCTGTATCAACAATCGTTCGAATTCTGAAACAAAGGGTTCAACAAAAGGTTCTTGAACACAAATCGTAGCTGACTATCAGTGGTGGGCAACTTCCGCTACTCCGTTACTGACGGAACAACTTTGTTCAGTAACGGAGTAGCGATCTCGTTACTTTTCAAAACAGGTAACGGACCAAGTAATTTTCGTCACTTTATGATCAAGTTCGTTACTCCGTTACTCTCTTAATTTTGTGTTGAGATAATGGGCCGGTGTGAACAGGACGAGCACCAATAGCTGGAAAAATAGAAGAAGCATACAACACCGATCTCTTACCGAGCGAATCTAATCTTAGGTCATTTAAAGTTAGTGACCTTTGTTGACCTGTGTAAGAAAATGACCCTATTGGAACATATTAGCCGTTTTCACGATGGCTTATTTTGCGCGAAATGTTTTAAAACATTTTAAAATTTTGAAATGTTTAAGTTGTAGACGCTTTCACGATGGACTAATTTGCGAGAAAAAAAAATGCTTTAACCCACGCCCTACGGCACCGTAGAGCGAGGGTTAAAACATGTATCGCCAATTTGTCCATCGTGAAGACGGCTACTACTGGAACATTTTAAAACATTTTAAAATGTTTTAAAACATTTCGCACAAAATAAGCCATCGTGAAAACGGCTAGTGGGATGCTCTCAAATCCTATTTTGAAGTTGAAAGTCACTCTTTTATTTGCATATCAGAAAGAACATTGACCAGGCTTGAATCGTCTTAAAACGGAAATTCGACTTTTAATTGAGGAATTGTCCTGGTCACTCATCACAAAATATGTCAAAAGGTCACCCGAAAAAAATCAGAGCTTGCAGAAATGTTTCTCGGTTCATGCAAGTAAATTTAATAAACATGCTTGATGTCGTAAATATGATAGTTTGTGAAAAACAAGCCGCTAAATGTAGTCCGACTGGGCACTAATAAAAAACTGACTTCTTGGTGCTTATCAAATCCGATTGTTCTTTAACATATCAAATTTTAACATATCTGCTGAGTGACCTTCGAAAAAGGCCCGAGTCTATATCTTAAAAACAGCTGCTCGGATACTTTTTTGCTGGCACAGCTGGCTTCCTCGCCTATGATAACCACCCAGACCAAATGAAAGCCAAACATAAAAATATAATGGCGTTATGCCTTGGTAGATCCATGGTGGAATGCCCACATATGGAAAACTTTCAATGCGACTTATTCATGTATTTTTAATATCACCCTGTGCGTCTTGCTGCGATCATTGGTTCCGGAGTGAACGAGGGGACAATATTTCCTCCCGGTAAATGACGTTTGGCTGAGACCCGGTCAATGACTGGTTAAAGATGTAGCAGTCCGGTCTTGCACTTGAGATCACTGGACGAAAGTGCAGCCCAACCGGTGTTGGGCTTTCATTTTCCGCAGCTACATATGCTGAGATTTTATCGCTTGACAGCTATCGCTAATAAAGCCATTCCAGCTGTTAGCAATTCAAAACAATCAAATGCGCTGTTTGTATGCATGGTATGGTCGGGAAATTGCCAAATAATTATACTCCAATGCTAGTCAGCTGGTCAGTGTGTGTTTTCCATGTCCCGTCGTCATGGGTCATTCGTTTCAGTTTCTCCTGACAAAAAGTAAAAGGCGTGCTTGGCCTCGGTAAGACCACGAAGACAGTAAAGTGTGAACATATCACCCGGTGGACGCTGACGTCACGACCAGACCCCGCGTGAGGGTGTCTTGACAAGCTGTATATATAGCAGCCTGTAGTCAGCAGCAGACATACAGGTCGCATCACCAACCAGCGCAAGCCATACATGATCAAGTAAGACAACGAATTCAGCATGATAACTCGTTTGCCTCACGCGAGGGTAGGAATGAGACCAAATAGCCTTTTCCATTTTGGAATGTTTAAAGAATTGCATGAAAGTAAAGTAAAGATCCTACGCATTATTTAGGCAGTTTTGTTCGGACCTTAATAATGAATGAAAGGCACATAAGGACGGCATTTTCTCATGCAAATTAACCCGCGCTTGACAGGGGTCTCAGCCGAACACCATTGACCGGGGGGGGGGCAAATATCGCATCCCTAGTTATCTCAGGAACTAATGATCGCAGCGAGACGCACAAAGTGGCGTTCAAAATCTATCAATGAGGCGCATCTAAATCATACTATATTTTTTTGGAATTGAGGTCACATTGCAAGTCAATGTCGGGTCAAAGGTCAAAAGTAGAGACATTTGACGTTAATGGTTCATCTTTCCATCCAAAGCCTTACTGGTTTACGACCCAATGGACTACCGACAAGTGGCTCACAAAGGTATAGACACTTATTCCAATTAGCCAGAATATATTTTTTGGCAAATTTAAAGACCAGGGCAGGTCATAATCATTAATGGTCACTATCCGAGACAAAATCGAAAGTCATGCGACACATGTTTTATGGACTGTGTGATACCTAGCAATCGATAGTGATAATCATTAGACGTTCTTAACTCTTAAGCTAAGTTATTGTCAAGCTCAGGTCAAATTCAGGTCACACGAGGTAAAAACTTGAAAATGATAAATCTTAACAAAACAAGCATGCTTTTAGTATAGACCAGTTTAATCTCAGAAATACAGTTCTGTCATTTATTAGTGTTTTTCTCGTCAAACAAGCCCAAAACACAGTTTCAAAATAATATGTGATCAGTTACCATTCATAAGGAACCATTTCTCCCTAAAAAATACGGGTATTGTTTTTGAATTTGGTTTCAGTATTTTACATGTGTCAATTTTTAACATATATACCGGTTTATTGAACATTTTTTGTGACCATTTTCCTCCATTTTCTTCAGGGTAGGGGTCAAAAAAGATAATGTTAAAAACATTGTGATTGCCGTTTTGTAGACCGTGGTATTGTCTATCTGTAAACGTTTTTGGTTTGCATTTAAGTCAAAACGTAGTCTTTGTACGGCCTGTTTAAGTTTGGATAATTTTATCGCCAAACTCGTGTGGAGTGACGTCACAGTATTTGCTATATCTAAAGAATGTGTTTTTAGAATATGTGAAATTGATGTGGTAGAATATACCGAAAGATTCACGTTGATAGCTCCCTTAAGTTCCGAGCTATCGCGAAAACTCGTCGGGGGGTCAATATTTGCCCCCCACCCTGATCAAGCGCTGGATAAGGGAAAAATACATGAGCACAAACTTGGAAGTCTTAACCGAGTCTTTTCTTAAAAGGAAGAGATGCTTGCCTCCTATCTCCTGTAATGACATTCTCTAATGTTTTCAGTTTGTCGTTCTCGCCATGTGCGTGGCCGTGGCGGCTGCCGGTGGCGGTGGAAATGCTCAGAGCCACGCCAATGTTGAATGTAAGTTTCTGCCCCATATAGTTGTTTGTTACTGACACACCCACACCCACAAATCCGATTTATGCTTTTGGATCTCGTTTGCATCTTCCTTTCTATTTCATTTATATTTATTCGAAGCTCTTCAACCACCACGGTGACGGTGGTAAGAGGTTATTTTTCGTTTTAACTCTTACATGCCATACTTTATCTAGTGTCTTGAGAAAACTCAGTTTTTTGGTGATATCACCAGACACTGTTAATATCACACATCTCAAATCTATCTAAGCTCATAGTTACAGTAAGCTTTCATCTTTTAATTTGGATTTCAAATTGGACGAACTTGGGCCGCCACAGCCAGCAAAACATACTGTCCGCTTAATTGCTTGACTTATGTACTGAATCGGAAACAATAAAGCAAGCTAATGTTATGAGAGACACCTAGATCTCTTATGAAGTAGTGGTATCCAGCAAAATGTTTACATTTTAGGTAACTATAGCTTCGTCATCAACCATTTTGTTGTCTTTTTACACAACAACGCCTGGGGTGGGCGCCAACCATGGAGTGAAAAACGATCATGCCGTTAATGTGTGAGTATTATTAAAGTTGACCTGTTATTCTAAAAAGTAGGTTTACAGTACAAAAAAACGTTTAGTTAAATGAAAAATTAAAAGAGCACTCAATTCCTTTGAAATTGCCGTTCTTGTATAACGATGGCAGTTCAGTTGTTAATTTCACCACTGTATCAAATATGATGTGTATATGTTTTGCAAGCATTTCAATATATATTTTCAGGGGTGGACAGGGCGGCGGACACGGCGGTGGATACGGCGGTGGAAAGGGATATGGTGGTGGATATGGAAAGTTCGCCGGCGGAAGCGCCAAGATCTACGCTGAAGGACACGGATCTGGAGGATCTGGAAATGGAGGCGGATACGGCGGCGGACACGGCGGTGGACACGGCGGTGGATATGGCGGTGGATATGACGGTGGATATGCTTACAAGTACAGTGCTGATGTTGGCCACGGATCTGGAAACGGAGGGTCTGGACACGGAGGATCTGGATACGGAGGATCTGGACACGGATCTGGATATGGACATTAAATATCAAAAGTTTTTTCTGTAGCATGCACTACAAATTTAATAATGACAACATGTTTCATAATGTACCAAATATTCCGCATTCTTGAATATAAACCGTTTTTACGATGGGTTATTTTACGCGAAATGTTTTAAAACATTTTAAAATGTTTTAGTAGTATCCGCTTTCACGATGGACTAACTTGCAAAAAACGCCCTACGGGACCGTAGGGTGAGGGTTAAAACAATTCTCGCAAATACGTCCATCGTTAAAGTGGCTACTACTAAAACATTGTAAAACATAAAAAATGTGTTAAGACATATCGCGCAAAATAATCCATCGTGAAGACGGCTATAGTTGCGATTACTTCTGATACTATTATCCACGAACTTACATGCATTGCATATATCTGTAAGTTATGCGAAAATAAATTAAAATATCAGGCACAATAGCATGTGTTATGACAGCAAAGCACTGAGAGTTAACTATCAAAAGATTATAAAAAAAAATGATTTCACCACTGAGGTTTCTGTCGTATTTTCTGTTTTCTGTCGTATCTGCAAGGATTTATATCCTGCTGGTATTTACATCGAAACTCTGGGCAAACCCTGTCTTTTTAATCACATACCCATAATCACAACCCTGTACCACTTCTCCTTTTTTAACAAGCGCCAGTACAAAATCACGGACTTACACCATTGGCCTTCTAACAGTACTGTGGCAATTGTGCCAATGCGTTCCGTAAAGCAAACAACAATTAGGGTTACCAGAAACTCCGTCTGTCAACTGCTCTATCTAGGACATCAGTTATCAACATTAAGGATATGGTTATACTTCCTTTTGACGTCTTGAATTACTGATAATCTACCTCCTAAGGCGTTGTAGCTGTAAAAAGACACAAAATGGTTGACGAAGGCCTGTGAAGTTGAACCATAAATGCTTGGCTAATACAGCTTTGATGTAGTCCTCGGTTAACAATAGAACTTTTCGGTGCGCCTTGCCGGCAACGAAGCCCAGAATTGAGAAATTGGTGAAAAAAGGGAATAAATACATGAGCGCTCTCAGTCTTTGTTTGTATTGCGAGTTGCGACGCTTCAATAGAAGTGTGTAAGAAGGTGCAACTAACACATTTGAAAACAACGCTATTTTTGATCAATTCTCATACATTTTAAAGAGTGAGGCAATGGCCTCCTGTGACTGCGGAAAAGGGATAATTGCGTCGGGAGGGCTGGGAACCACTTTTGTAGAGGATAAAAGGCTATAAAGGATTTTTATTCAATTCAGCGTTAAGACGAACTGAAGACAATGACGATGGCTTCGCTAAGATGATGGCCACTGACGTGACGCCGCGAAGCGGCGTGAAAATTTTAATTTTAGGTAGTGGAAAACGACATTTTCATATTGGAACCAGGATATAATTGGAGCCAAGTCTCAGGACCTCAGGTAACCCTTTTCCGGGCTGCACAGCTCGGTATGATACAAAATATTAAAATTAATGTAGTTTTCCATATGCATTAGCCTCGGATGGTAAATCACGACGACCGGTGGCTGTTAACACTCAACAGNAACATTACGTCATCAGTTACCATGCGTAGAGATCCATTACTTACTCCAAAATAAAGATATTGCTTTCAAATTTGGTCTAACTTTTTTTTCATGCGTACTTTCCTAACATTTATTCCGTTATTTCTTACATCTTGGCGGCTTTTGATTTTGTGACAATTTTCCCAAAAAATTAGTTGAAGTTTTTTTTTGTGATGACAAATAATAATTTTAAAACATTCGGGACTGAAATTTTGTAGACCTTGACATTTTTTCCTTTTTAAAGTTTTTGGTTTGCATTTAGTCCACAACGCAGGTTTTTTATGGCCTGTTTAAAAATTGTCTGATTTATTGCTCACACCCTCGTGGTGTAGTGACGCCACAAATTTGTTATATTTCAAATGTATACATAAAAAATGTTATTCATGTTTTTTACGTAGAGTATACAAATAATGTGGTTAAGAGGTAATGCAATATTTACATGATCAGCCCCATTGTGTTCAAGCTATCACAAAAACTCGTCAGAGGGGACATATTTGCCGGTCAAGTGTGGGTTAAGGAAAAACATACATTAGCACAACTGGAAGTCATAGACCGATCTTTTCCTAAGAACTAGTGTCCGAAGACGATCTTTTTCTACTAGCACTGTTCAACAAAAGGATGCTGCCCGCTATTCCCTGTAATGCCATTCTATAATGTTTTTCAGTTATCGGTTCTCGCCATGTGCGTGGGCGTGGCGGCTGCGGTGGCGGTGGATAATGCTCAGAGCCCGCAAATGTTGAAAATCGTAGAGTATGTCATATAGTGTTGTTGACTGACACAAAACACACACCAAAGCCGATTAAGCTGTGATCTCGTTTGCATCTTTCTTTCTTGTTTTACTTATATTTATATTGAAGCTCTTCAACCAACACGGTGACAGTGGCGGAGGTATTTTCGTACCACTTAAATGCAATCATGTATTTATTTTACTTTAGAAAGGCCATGTTTCTAGTGAGGACTAGACGCTGTAACATCACACAATCGTACCATAATATATAGCTAAGCTCAAAGCTATAGATAACTTCACTTTATAATTTGATTTCGTTGGATGAAATTTTGCCACCACAGCCAGCAAAACATCACTGCCGCTTAATTGTTTGACTATGTAGGTACTAATCGGAAATTATAAAGCAAAGGTAAAGTTGAGAGGCTATATAGAGGTCTATTATGAAGAATGGTATCATGCAATTGTTCAATTTAGGTATCAATCCTTCGCCATCAACCATTTTGTGTCTTTTACAGCTACAACGCCTGGGGTGGCGCCAAATATGGAGTGAAAAACCAACATGCCGTTAATGTGTGAGTATTATGAAAGTTGACACGGTATTCTAAAAAAAAAAAATGTAACGGTACGAAAAGGTGTTTAGTCAGAGGAAAAGTTAAAAGATCACTCCAACACTTTTAAAGTGCCGTCCCAGTATATTGATGGCAGTTATTTGCTTTTTAATTTCGCCAGTGTGTCAAATATGATGTTTATGTGTTTTGTAAGCATTTCAATATATATTTTCAGTGGTGGACAAGGCGGTGGACACGGCGGTGGACACGGCGGTGGATACGGCGGTGGAAAGGGATATGGTGGTGGATATGGAAAGTTCGCCGGCGGAAGTGCGAAGATCTACGCTGAAGGACACGGATCTAGTGGATCTGGAAATGGAGGCGGATACGGCGGTGGACACGGCGGTGGACACGGCAGTGGACAAGGCGGTGGATATGGTGGTGGTCAAGGTGGATATGGCGGTGGATATGCTTACAAGTACAGTGCTGATGTTGGCCACGGTTCTGGACACGGAGGATCTGGACACGGATCTGGATATGGACATTAAAGGTTGAAAGCTAGATTATGTAACATGCACTTTGTACAGCTGCAGTAATGAAGGCTTGTTCTTTAATATACAAAACGACAACGTGCTGCATTTTTGTAGACAATTTCGATGACTTCTGCTTTCATTATGCAAGTGCTGTCTGCAAAGTTATGCGCAACAAAATGAATGTGTCAGGCACAATCATATGTGCTGTGATAGCAAAACACTAAGAGTCTTCCATTAAAAATTAAAGTAATCAAATTGTTTTCGTCACTTAACACTTGTGGTGACTCGATCAAATTTTAGTTTAATTCGATTCAATGAGAAAAGCGTTGTGAGAATTGCATTTCGAAAAGAGGCACCACCGAGATTTGAACTCGGGATCTCCTGTTTACTAGACAGGCGCTTTACCAACTAAGCCATGGCGCCGTGGTGCGAGTAACTGACTTATATGAAGACAATAAAGGCGAGTTACTTTTATACGGCTAGTAATCTGCTTTCATATACACTGAAAACATAACTTGCACCCAATCTACACGAAATACAAATTACACCCCCAATCACACCTAATAAACACCACAAATACATCCCTTTGACACTAGCAGTACACCACTGTTGACCTGCTGAGGAGTCCAATACACCTCCTGAACACCATAAGTAGCATATACCGGTACTATACACTGCCAAAACACCATGGACACCGTCTCAAAACACCGAGCCGACACCCTATCTACATTGTAACGACACCCTGTCTACACCATTTCGACACCACAAAAAAGTTTGAATTTTTGTCGACCTGCTTCAGAAGCACTTCTTGTACACACTTTATAAGCAAAACGGCGCTATTTTGAGCTGTGTGTGAACGCCGTGGACGCAGCACGCAGTTTGGACTCGGATTCAAAGGTATGGTTGTTATCAGGGCCCACGGCGGGATCTGGTCGTGACGATACCTGTCCCGCCGGGTGATATTGGTCACACACGCAGTCGGTGATTTCACGGAGAGACCCAACGTGACCCTGACTAGTCAGCATGAACAGACTCAGTGAACCCTGCAACGTTAAACTGAAACGTTCCAGTTAATTGATGGCTCACGACGTATCACAGGCTGCATGATTGTTATTTATCATATTCCATGGTACAGGTCACGATATCTTTGTATGTATCCAACTGCTTGGTTTGAAGGCAGACCGATTTGACCTGTTAGTGTTCTGCTTTTGCTATGATTTTAACAAGATCCGCTTCAGCACATACTTTGACCATTATTTTCTGAATACGGTATGGACTTCATTGTTGACGATATACGTTCGTCTTTCTTGCAAAAAATAACATTGTTTTTTGTGTATCCCATTTTTTTTCTTCTCAAACTTGTTAAATCAGCCAAATACACAGTGTCGATATCCTTTGTGGTTCAGTAATTTGAAGACATATTATGCTAATTTAAGGCTGGAAAAGTATATGATTTTCATGTTAAAAACGGGACAACATATCGCTCAACTCTGACAAATTATCACTTTTGGCTTTAATGCACGAAATCTAAGACACAAATGTTCTTAATCTTATTGCATAATATGGATTAGTCAAATATGTTAGCTGGTTTAAGTTGTGGCGGATCCAAAAGGAGGATTTAGGGTAATGTCTCCAGCTTGCATCTAGAAAGGGACCATGTCCGAGTGTCTATAAAGGGTCCATCATGGCGTGTAATCTGTATAGTAAAACTCATGCTATACAAAAATCATTTGTATAGTTTAGGCTCAGTCTGGTCCTCGGTGATCCGCCACAACCTTCAGAGGGTTAACCCATTAGAGCCGATAATTATTTTTGTGGACATTCGTCACGATTTTAAGATATTATAGTACGGCACCAATCAGGGGTGCATATGTGTATTTTTTATCAAAATTGTTCAACTGGAAGTATATGTTTCCGGCGTGGCAACTTTATTTGCCTAGCAGATCTTACGTAGGCAGAATTTGACTGATTTGGCTCAAATCAAAGCGCAATGGCGAAAAAATCACACAAAAATCGTCACTGTGTTATCAAACTGTGCCCCTGGATGTAAACTACCTTCTCATGCTGTCGTGTTTTAGCTGCGTTAGCTTAGCTTGCGTTAGCCTTTAAAATATGATCACGGATAAGTGTCTCAGTGGCGACGGAACGTTTCTGGGCAAGGGGGGGCACTTCGATTTAATCCCCAAATTTTAATCATCAGTCCAAATGTGAAATGTTGCTGACCGGGGGGGGGG
>VOPJ01012747.1:0-13868 GCA_014673585.1 Semibalanus balanoides
GCTATGGCAACAACTACTACCAGGGCTATGGCAACAACTACAACCAGGGCTACGGCTATGGCAACATCTACAACCAGGGCTTCGGTTATGGCAACAACTACAACCAGGGCTACGGTTATGGCAACAACTACAACCAGGGCTACGGTTATGGCAACTACTACAACCAGGGCTACGGTTAAGGCAAACAACTATACTACCAAGGCTACCACTAATATGGCAACAACTATTTTCCTGGTTCCTTCTATGGTTACGACAATCTCGTATCCTGGCTTCCTGCTGCTGGAGCAATCTCTACAGCTACGGATATCACATAATTCGACTTACTGTGTTTCCACGCCACGGCTACGGATATCACAGCACGACTTACAGTGTTTCTACGGCTTTACGCTGAACCTGGCCTTAAGTTTGCCATTCGTTATGCTGGTGAAAACCCTGATGTATTTATTATCTTGAATAAGTGTATGGTGTCCCGAGTGCGAGCAATAAACGCTGGAGTGGTGAGTGTGTGATTATTGTTTGTACTTAAATAAGCGCGTGATGGTGCTCACAACAGCGATTTCGTACCGACCGGAGAGTGATGGGATGGTGGAGCGATTCAACCGCACGCTCAAAGACATGTCCTCAAAATTCTTAAATACCATTGTGGATTCCGACTGGGACGGTCATTTGGCGTCTTTTACTTTGCCTACAAACCACGTCTTAAGACTCGGTGACCGGGTTCAACGCCATTCTTCCTTAGTGCATGGACCACGAAAGCCCGCTTCCAGTTTGACCGACTTTTCGGCGTGAAGGAACGAGGTGTCGATGATCGACACCTTTTGTCGAAAACAAACTCCGCCAGCTAGGACAGGACGTCGCAAAGGTTCAAGACAAATCCGACAAGGCGCTCACGACATGACCGAAGCGCGCGTAGATCATCACGAGAGATTCTTACGAGCCGTCAGAGAGTGTGTTGCTGGATCACACTGCTAACGTTGGTGGCAAGCGCAAGCTGGCCTTGCGTTACAAAGGTCCAGCAACTATAATACGGAGGCAGGGTCTTAGCGATGAAGGAGTCACCTACAAGGTCAGCATGCCAGGAGGCAAGGAAACGAACATTCACCACAACCATCTGAAGCCTATGAAGATGAGAGAACGAAACGACCCGGCGGATCAGCCAACCAAGCGTGATCAACAAGATAAGCAGCCGGAAAACGAGGCATACAAGAATCAGGACACAGGCATCATATCTAAGAACAGTATGCCACTCCCCAGTTTCGTGTGGACGCCCAGCGAGACGACCGCGGAACACCTATCACAGCCGGCTAACAGATATGCTACAAGATATGTGCGGGTATCCAAACCTCCAGTAAGATACCCTGATCAGTAGATATGTAATGGGAAATAATTTTTTTTTTAATTAAATTGATTTGTACAGTTCATTGCATAAAAAGACGCTTGATATGTGATGTAGTGGGCTGAAATGTCCTTGTGCCCTCTTGTCTCAAGGAAAAGTGTGCAACTTATGTTGAAATGTTGATATTGCAACGATGAACTGTGTGCACAGAAACACGCTGATGTTTTGTATTCTGATGTTAGCAGATATGGACCCCATCGAGCAAGCTGAGGCACGGTACGGCGCTCCACAGTCGGCTGAGCGGCTCACCCAGCTGGAGGCTCGATTCAACAACCTCCAGAGCACGGTGGACGAGCTGCAGCTCCGGGTGGACGCGCTGGAGAGTCGACAGACGCCGCCCGACGCAGCAGAACCAGACGGTAACGCGACGGAAAGGCAGGTAAAGTTTGATACTGACGAGGTCACGCCACTCGATTTGCCGATGGCGGACTCATCGTTTAACCTCCTTCCTCGGTGTGTCAGCCCGGGAGCCGACGAAGTAGAAAATCTGCTCGCGGAGGCCGAGGCTTGTAAGGACAGGGTAATCTAATGATGAGGACGTGCGGGAACTCATACAAATGTACGTTTCCGTGTCGCCCCAAGGGGATGATACCGCAGATGACGTGGCCGTGGAGCTGGGGGAGTTACTGCAGGAGCCGGCATTCCGTGTGACATTGACGGGAGAGGCGCCATCCGACTCAGCCACGACATCCCGCGTGACGGAGACAGACCGCCAGCAGTTATGCCTTCATCCAGTCCAAAAGGGCAAACTGCACCTAATCCTGGCCCCTGGGGGATAGTTTGGCGGCTGATCTCGACCTCGCACTGAACCCGAGGGAGTTTGTGATGAACCTGGCCGTACGGGGAAGCACGTGGCACAAGGAAAGCAGTTTGGATTAAGGGGCACATCCAGCGAGTGGAGGATTAAGGCGTAAAACACAACCTGCGGCCTGGGAAAAGTGTTTATATGGCTGGGAAGTAACGTGGTTAAAGCAGCCCAACGAGAGCCAAAGGGTCTGTTCGGAGAGGGATCGTGGAGGAGGTTTTTGGAAGATCTTCGGGCTACAACGAGATTCCTTTTGGAAAGGCCGGCAGCCTGATCTCTGGTATGGACGCAGGGACCACAGTACGAAGATATCGTCCCGGCGTTCCCCGCCGACCAGGAGACCTGAAGAAGATGGCTAGCGGCACACGGGCGCAGTTCGTGCCCTAATCCTTCGGACGCGCATCTGACCTGGCGATGATCAAGGTCGGCACGTTCGTGGCGAGCGACTGGCCTGCCACTGGTTCAAGCGGGACGGCGTTACACCTCAGGCCCCTTAGGTTTACCAGAAAGTTCAGAAGAAACTCGGTACCTGTTTGGTTAAGTGCTCGTGCTCACTACCATACTGTAATCGACGTTGCCTCGATATCGACACGGTCGACGGTCAGAAGTGTTTAATTGTTTGTGTTTTCGATTTTGTTCGGTGCGTATCTTTGGCTGAATGATGAGATATTCATTTATGTTGGGGGAGGTGTGTGGGGCGCGCAAGACTATTTGTAAGTGCGTCGCCCTTGCCGTGCCTCCCGCTGGGCTCGCCCCTGCGAGCAGCCGGGTCCGCCTCCCGCTGAGCGCGCCCCTGCGACGGGCGGCGCGCGAGGTCAGAGGTGAGAGCCGAGCGGCAGGGCAATTGTGACCGGACACCACACCTGTGAGGACGTGTGGCCAAGAGAATACAAAGCCACAGAAAAGGATCGCTGCCTTTACTTAACATGGGGCTCCTTCTATTTCTTGCCAATGTAAAATGTAAGTATTGTAAATACATTCAACCACACAAGTTTTGGTACGAGTGATAAGTTATCTTTGATATGATGGGACCCCCCCCCCCTCCACTAAAGAATCCCTGTCCTCACATCGTATTGCTATTGACTAGGGTCGGAAATGTTGGAAATTAATGTTAAGTGCTTGGAGGCCAGTACAACTTTGATCTTTTTGGACAGAATCCCAACCCATCTATGCAATATTTCTTTACTGATGTGAGCTTTTCTCGTCTAGTTGTAGGTGCATTTTGCTCTATCAAATTTTCCTCGTATTACGAAAGACGCAACATAAAAAATACTCTGAAAATAAGCAGGCTTGACCTCCAGACAGCGCAGTCACGACTATGGCACTGTGTCCGTTCCTGGCAACAGGTTTAACGGTAAATCAGATATACCTGACATACCTTCGACTGACGGTGTCACACAAACGTTTCCTCAGGATGGATTCGGTCAGAGAAATAAGAAAAATGATGTCGTTGATTTTGTAATGCCCAATTTATATCAACTGTATAACAATATTGTGAAGATTGGTTTTTGTTGCGCTGAATGAGTTAACCTCAGTTAATTGTTTTACACACTTTTTGTAGTGTGGTGAAGCAGATCAGATCACAGGTCCTAAAAGGACATTTTAAATCAAAACAATTATATTCAGGCCAGTTATTTGGGCACAATTTCCTTCTAAAGGGACACTGCCACCTTCACCAAAAGTTCTCTAAAATGTACGCCGCTTTGTGGTGCTAAAATATGAAGGTAATTGCTGACGAACACGATTATGACATTTGTTTCTCCTAAACAGTGCTCAATTTCATAAAAAATTAAGTTTCGGGATATTTGGGGTTAATGACGTCATATAAAGGAATTCGGGAAATAAGAGAAAACCTTCACGCTGCCAAATGTATGGCTAATGTATGGCCAAATGTAAAACAAGTCGACTACCATGAACATTTAGTAAAGAGTGACGACGTCATCGGCTCAGGGTCCCCGTTCAAATACACTGGGACTGGGGATGTTACAGATTTTAAAACCATGTTCGAATTTATATTTTATGAGACCATTGTGGTTGTTTTAACTACTTCCATACATAATTCAAATGTCCAGAATGGAAATCCGGCGGAAAAGTAAATAATAACTCTATAACTGCAAATAATAAGAGTTTGTAAATCGAATTGCGAACACTATAATGTATAAATGTATTAAAAGCTTTTAAACACCACCACCTGACTTTCAAGGAACACCCGCGAAATATTAGTGAATGCATTCAAAGTCATTTATACATGGCATACGGCAGTTAAACCGTACGTGCTTAGAGTGCCCTAACAAATGCGACAAATTATGGCGCATTTTCCGTTGGCGCTGTTGGATGCGACTAGCCGCTTGCAGGGGACAATGACCAGACACTGCTGATCTGAGAAACTATGTGACCGATCTGTGTCATGTCTTCACCATTCGATCCGGCTTGGCTCAAAGCAGTGTCGTCCTGAGTTTTATCCATTTTTAAGAAATTTAAGTGGACCAAATTTGATCTTTTTTTTTAATCTAATTTGGTTCACTTAGAGTGAACCAATCTGTATAAAATAACAAGAAAAACTCTTTTGGACCACGCCGGATCGAATGGTGAAGAAATGACTCAGATCGGTCACATAGTTTCTGAGCATCAGCAGTGTCTGGTCATTGTCCCCGGGAAGACACTGCTGATCTCAGAAACTATGTGAGCGATCTGGATCATTTCTTCCCCATTCGAATTGGCGTGGTCCAAAAGAGTGCTGCTTAAGATTTTATCCAGATTGGTCCAATCTAAGTTAACCAAGTTAGACCAAAACCATCCAAAACCATTTTGGTCAAATTTAGTCCGCTTTAATTGAACTAAAATAAACAAAACTTAGGACGACACTCTTTTGGACCACGCCGGATCGAATGGTGAAGAAATGACCTAGATCAGTCACATAGTTTCTGAGATCAGCAGTGTCCGGTCACTGTCCCCTGCAAGCGGCTAGTCGCATCCGCGCTGTTTCTGAGTCGGTAGAGCTTCATTTACTGTAGTTTATAGTCGATGTTCAATGGAATGTCATCAGATGCGTCCAACAATCAGCGACGACAAGTACCAGTCGCTGATTGGTCAATACTCCCCGATCATGCTGTTTACATTTCTCCGACAACTTTTGTGTAGTCAGCTGGCGGTGCGTGACTGCTCACAAAGCTGACTGCGCCCCCGTGGGGTAAAGTAGAGCAGGTGTATTCCTCTTAAGATGGTCTTGTGAGAAAGGTCAACTTAAAAGCGGGACAGTCGTCACTAGGCAGACCCGTGTCCAAAGTGGTCATCATGTGTGATGACTCAGGTGCCCAGTGAGCGATCGTCATAGCAGTAACGACGGAAAAGAATAAGTCTTCGGTGTTTTTTCGCAAAATATTATTTCACCACGGTTGAGTGAAGGGAGTTGAGTTGAGTCAGTGTTTTCGTCAAATATTGTTCAGTGTTTTTAATGAATTTTCGTCAGCGTTTTCGTCAACTGATCGTCAAGTATACTTCATCATCACTTTCGATGCAGACCTCGTGCACACGATTACACTGGCCATTATGTTAGAGGATGACGGAGAGGATGGCGGAGAGGAGAACGGTAAGATGGACGTCTTCGGGGACTGATGAGCGCCTCGTCGTCGAGCTCTCAGCGGGCGCCACGGGCTGCATCGCCTCTCACTGTCATCTGTACCTTCTTTTTTGTCGTGATGGGGGCTCCAGATGCCGTACGCTGTCAGAATACAGAGAGCGAGTTGGCGGCTTCTCAAACTTCGCAGGCTGCATCACGGTCTTCGAGGATCCGAGGAGATGGATGAACTCTCTTGGATGGACGTCCATCCTCGGCGAACAGGGCGTTTGGGGAGCCTTCAGGTGCCACCCACATCAAGCTAGTCATTTCGACGGCGAGTCATACCAGTTCCTTTCCGAAAATGTCCGACGAAACCAATCAATCAAAGCAATCGGGGAAATCGGTCTCGGTTACTCCAGAAACAACCATGTCGCCCATGACATTCAGAAGCAGGTGTTTGGCCGGCAGCTGGAGTTGGCCGTGGATCTTGGGATGCCGGTGGTACTGCACATCAGAGAGGCAGAAAGAGATGCCCACGAAATAGTCCGGCAACATGTCCCGAAGGAGACACATCATACATCGGCACTGCGTAACGGGGGATACCCAAGTGCAGCAGATGTACATGGCAGAGTTCTAACAACTGCTACATCGGCTTCACTGCTCTGATCACCAATCCAAACGCCGTGAACGCACGAGGAGCAGCGAAGGAACTCCCTCTCGAGAGGATGGTACTCGAGACTGACGCACCTCACTTCGTGCCCCCACTCACTAAGAGGAGACTGACGCTACTCTCATCCAGGGATGGTAGAGCACGTGGCAAATGCGATTGCCTATATTAAGGACATGGCAACAGAGGAGGTGATGGGGCAGACCACGTATCATGCCCGCAGGGTGTACGACTTACCTCTGTGAACAAGTGCGTCGCGCTGCTCTGATTGGCTTGCACTGGGCTGTGCAGGGCGCTCTGTGCTGTGATGGACTGTGTTGAACACTGACGGTGAGCTACGGCCGGATGAACTGATCGTGCGCGCTTGCGTGTAGATGCGACGTAGTTGAACGTTTTCGAGAAGTATATCTGTTTTTGTTATACTGTTCGTTTTGCGATTTCGAACTCGGGCAGTTCAAGGTGGGGGGTGTTAGCGCCAGTATTACCTTTTGGCGACAATGTTGCACGTGACGCCCCTTTTCACTGAGGGGCGCTCTGCCAGCGCGACTTGTCTTGGATGGATGCCTCGCCGCGCTGGTGGCTGGTGATTAGTGAACCCGGCCGCGGCCTACCGTGCCCCGGGGGCTGGCCGGCTGAACTGGTGGGCTGGGTCGGAACCGCCCGCGCGGCGGGCGCAGAGCGGCTTAAGTTGGCGGACAGCAGCGGGGGGCAGAGGGAGCCGTACGCAAGGAGCGCGAAATTCTTTGGTGTTTGCAATAATTTGTAAGCGAAGAAGATCCACTATGTAGTGTATAATTTGGATGAGTTTTATTCCTAATTTATTGCACCGTAACTGCCGAAATTCTCTTCGATTTTCTTTGGTTATCCTCGTATCGTGTTTTTGTTCGTTTGTATAATGCAAATGGCCATTGTTTTTCAGTAACCCGATCGATCATGGAATAATACACGAAATGAATTCCTTAACGAGTCTTCAAGCAAGCTCTGGCGGCCGCGAGGCGGCTACAGTGTGCTTGCTTGACTCTGGGTCTGTTTGTGATTTATGGTTGTTTTATATTTACCNGCGAGGGTTCACCGACTAGTTATGTGTGTGTGTGCATGTGTCCTGTGTGTGTGTATGTGTAGGTGTTTTGTCTGTCGTCTTGCATGCGTGTGTATTTTAAGTGAAAGTCATAGTTTTTATCTCCCGACTTCGTCTGTAACCGGGTTTTGTGCCTGTTGGTGATTTATCAATAAACCTAAACATAAACATAAACATTTGTTTGCGTTGCCAAATCGATTGCCATTCGATTGCCTTGCAATTCAATTCCAAGATTATTGCTCTTATCGTATCATACCTGAAAAAGAACAAATTCACAGGTCGACAGCAAAAGCCAATGAGTTTCTTCATGACCTGAGCTACGAGGGCTTCGAGGACGTCATGCCTACTGTGCGGTTCCTGCTGGTTTTAAACAACCTTTTCGACATCAACACTCAACAGTAGGAATCCAGCCGCGATGGGCTACAAAGAACCCTGTTGGCGCCAGTATTACCTTTTGGCGACAATGTTGCACGTGACGACCCTTCCCACTGAGGTGCGCTCTGCCGGCGCGACTTGTTTTGGTGCTCGCGCCGGCTGGTGGCTGGTGTTGGTGACCAGGCCGCGGCCTACCGTGCCCCGGGGGCTGTCCGGCTGACCGGCGGCGGGTCGGCCGGGGCGGGCATGCGCGGAGCGCGCTAGTTGGCGGACAGCAGCGGGGCAGGAATTAGCCGTACGCTAAGGAGCGCGAAAATATTGGTGAGTGCAAGAACTTGCAAGCGAAGAATATGTACTATGTAGCGTATAATTTGGATGTGTTTTATTCCCAATTTATTGCACCGTAACTGCCAAAATTCTCTTCGATTTTGGTTATTTTTGTATCGTGTTTTCGTTCGTTTTATAATTAATATGGCCATTGTTTTTCAGTAACTCGTTCGATCATGGAATAATAATAAAATAAAAATCACTAGTCTTCAAGCGAGCTACGGCGAGGCGGCTACACACCCATTTCTACATACAAAGAGATAACGGCTAAATCGCATGAAGGCATCAAATATATGATGTCACTGACCAAAGCAGAGGGGAATAGCATTCGCTTCTCAAGACGCTGGCTGAGTGTAGTGGGATTCGTTGTCACTGCTCTCAGCTCAGCCTGATCCGACTACTTCCAGAGCTAATGTCTGCGCAGCGTTACGTGCTCAGCGTTACTCAGACCACAGGTCAGCATGGGCTGAGGGACCACATCAGGTAGAGCTGGCCACCCTCCGTGACGACCAGACGTGGAAGGAAGAGCTGCTGCAGCGCGCCTGGGAAACGCTAGGGAGCCTAGAGCAGCAGCAGCGCGCAGGCGGACGCCAAGCGGGACCAGCAGGAGCGACGCATCGCCGATCTTCTGGTCGCGCTGGAGAGGGCCAAACTTGAGCGGGTGGCTCTGATAGAGGAGACGGAGGAGGCGCGGGAGGAGGAGGTCGAGCTGCTGCGCTGTCATGACGGCGCAGCAGCTCGACCTCCTCCCGTACAGAGAGGGACCGACGGCCTCCTTCGATGAGCTAAGCGACGATAACAGCATAGAGTCACAGCCGCCGTACTGCGTCGGCGCGAGTGAGCTCGCCAAGATCACCAGAGTACGCCCAGCCCGTCTATTCCGATGGCAGCGCCCAGTGGCGGTGACATCTTTGACCACAGAGTCGGGGATCAGCATGGGACTTTCGGCTGGTCTCCAACCCAGCGACCGGTCAAGAACCTCCACCGCCGACTCCACGCTGTCGCCGCCGGCACCCGCCACTCGGCAAGGGCAGTGCAAGCGTCGAGGCTCAATTGTACTGGGCCGGGCTTAGAAATATGCTTGGATATTGAGTGACGATGTAGTGGGCTATGTCCGGTGATTTATGGCCAGGGGCTTTGAGGCCGAATGACTGGGTAACCATAGAGAAGAGCGCAATGTTACGAATATGAGTCTACGCTTGAGAAGTCCTGGCAGAGGACGGTTCGATAGGCAGCGGTAAAGAGACCGGCGGCGCGGTCGACGCTTGTGGCTAATCCAGAGTTCGTGAAGAGCGTTGTGGTGACAACCGTAACCGCGCAGCCAGCGCAGTGTCCAGAGATGGTGAACAAGACGAATTCGGAGTATGTTTTGTTGATTGGAACGAGGTGTCAGCATGAGAAATTGGTCTCACCTGAAGCGGTGACCAGCGTGTGTCGAAGATCAGGGTCGACATGAAACCAAACTACGTCAAGAGAATCTCCCCCAACTGTCGGCACGTCAAAGACTCTCTCTGCGTGACTGTCCCAAGAGTCTCCTTCGCCGTCATTCCACATCGGTGTCTCGCCGCAAACATCCTCTCTTCTCGTATCCTCCCCTCCCCACGACTTCCCCGCGCTTCGCTCTTCTGCCCCACCTCCGGACGCAGCTCCCGACTCTATCTTCACTGACTCGCTCCTCCTGCTGATCTCTCCTGATCTCTCGACACTTGACCACGTGCTGGCCCACAGCCAAGTGAGCACCAACAGTCGACCGGTGTCGATTGTCTGACATGCCGGCAGCGACGCACGCTCGTCGGCCGGATCGTCCTCTGCTGGTTCCGTGACTTCACAGGCTTCCCGCGGCTCTGGCCGTCCGGACCCAGTGCTTGTCGCGGCGCCTGTCGCCTTCGTCACCAATCTCTGAGAGCGCACAGGACAGCGCACCAACGGGCGCAAGCTGCTCGTCAATGAAGAGGGCGAGGAGGAGGAGGAGGAGGAGGAGCGATGTGGTGGAGCCGGCGGTGGTGTCTGCCCCGTCTGGCTCCCCCTACCCCAAGATCGTCTCTGCGTCGGCACGTGAAGTTCGCTGGGACCAGTAACCGGCTGGGGCCGCCACTGGACGCTCCCGTCTCCGACCAGTAGCGGGCGTGAAACACCTACTACTGCGCTGGGGTCGGCAGTGGCTATGGTGCGCTGTAGTCGTCGCCGTATCGCCTGCAGGAGGAGAAGCACTCGAAGCCAAACTCATGCAGCGGACAGTCCTTGTCGCTGTAGACCTGACCACCGCGTACGATCGAGTTTACAAGATGAGCCTTCTCTACAAGTTCGAGAACATGCAGGTGTTTGCTAGGATGCATCCTTGAAACATCCGAGTGAATATTTATATTTTGGTTGATAAAAATCATTTGGCGTTGATTTGGCGCATTGCCTGTTAGCAAAACCCAAGTCTGCCGTGGATATTAACAAACCTAAAACAGAGAACGCGTTTTGTTTATGAGATGTAAGGATTTTATGTGTATAAGCAATACCAGGCGGGATAAGTGAAACATTTTATATGACATGAAACCGACTCGTACGTTGTGGATGCATTCTCATTTCATTTTTTGGCAGTTGTCCTGATGTGCACCTTTTTACTTTTTTTGTGTGTTTTACTCGAAGATGCCAAGCACATGTATTCAGGATGCCACAAGACGCTACCCAACGTGAGCTTGCATTGGCTCCCGACGGATATCACCGTGTACAAAAAGTGGAAGAAAGCGTTTGGAAGACCAGCGATTTGGCTTCCTACCGAAAGTGATGAAGAATGAAGATGAGCAAATACCCTGCTGGAAAACATTAGAACCGAAAATGATCCCAAAAAAGAAACCGTGAGCAAAGGACCTACGACCAATTGCACTCACAAATGTATCCTACAAGATATTTATGGCAATAATGAATGATTAAACCGCATCTGTAAAACAAGATGCCATAATCAAAACACAAGCTATATTTACAAAAGGTGGAAGAATTTACAAAAAGTGGAAGAATTGAAGACAACTTGTTTCCACTGCACTTTTGCGTAGAAGACAGTTACAGGAGGAAGATTCCATTGTATGTTGCCTTTATTGACTCAGCAAGCATTGGTTGGATCACCTATAATCGATCAGAATTAAGGACCAAATGGCCGGAGAGGCCATGGAAATGTATAAAATACATCAGAAGGTGATTAACCGCGACAGTGAATCAACATCATATGAAGGTGAAATAAACTATTAGCCTGAATGACAGAAGTCGGAAACTAAGAAAGAAATAATAAAATAAAACAGGGAGCGGGGACTTAAAAGCAGGGTTGTACGGCTCTAACCTTGCCTTTTCTTCACACAGATCATAGTGCTTAACACATTATATTCATTAAGAGATTCAGAAAGCAGCACTAGGCATCAGAAGTGACAAAATCAACATACCAGCCTTGTTCTTTGCAGACGATGGATCGATTCTATCCAAGTCGCTACGAGAGATGAGAACTCTACTGAAACAACTATGTAAGGTTAGCAAAATCTGTGGACTGGACATCATCAAGGACAAAAGTGCTGTTATAATCTATAGTTGCAAGGATCAATCCATAAAAGTGGAAGGAAACCTGGTAAATAATACGATAAAATATCTTGGTATAACTTAAGAAAACAAGAAAAACATGCTTAGGATGCGGAAGAAACAGATGATTAAAAAGACACAAAGGATGGCTAACATGACCTATGGAATCATAGCAAGGAGCTGCAAAAAAATAATGATTGGACAAGTATATTGGAAGAGCTTAGTCCTTTCTGCATCTTATATTGCGATAAACATCAGCGTAACAGATACAGAAGTAAATAAAGTGAGGTTATATAAATTGGTGTGTACAGGCAAGTGTTAGGTGCCCCAAGATTTGCACCGAATTGTACTCTGGGATGGGAAGTGGGAGCTTCAACGATGAAAACAAGAATCATCAAGGAACACCTTCAATATCTAAGCAGCACCCTTCAAAGAAAAAACTCGCTACTGAAAGAGGCAATGATAGTTTAAATGGAAGAGGACTATACCAACTGGACAAAAGCTACGAAAGCACACTTAGAACTAGTCAATCTCAGAACAGAAGATCTGATAAAAATGGGCAAAAAATATATAAACAAACATACTACCAACAAGGATGAAGGGAAGATGAAGGAAGACGTTCAGAGCAGAACGAGCATCAGTCTATACAATAAATGGAAGCAGCATCAGCATGTACAGGAAGCAGCATATATGATAATACACCAACATCTACAGTCCTAAACCAAGCAAGAACCAACACCCTCACACTATAAAGCCGGTCGCACACTCGGCCATTCGTCCGCGATATCGCCGCGATGTATTTCGCGGGCACATCCCAGGGATTGGACCACTCCTCAAAATTGTGTCATCTAGGTGTCGTACCACAACTCCCAACTAAGTTAATTGCAGAAGGAAACACGATTTGTTTGGCCGTGTCGCTGGTGGAGTCGCGGCGATATCGTAACCGAGAGGTGCAGTGTGCGGCCGGCTTAAATGTAAGAAAAAAGTTCACAAATGAAAGCACAACATGTGACTTATGCAAAGCAGGTGATGAAGATTTAGAGCACTTCTTACTGAAATGTTCAAAACTAGACGATACAAGCGACACAATCCCAATTCTTCAGCAACCTTACATCGAAGAAAAATAAAATGTCATGATGGATTTTCTTTTTGATTATGAAAGGCAGGAAATGGAGGTCAAGAAAAAATAACTATACATGTTGTGAAAAATGAGGAAGAAACAAAGAGCTCAGTATCAGCATGAATGCAAACCCCAAACCAAAAACCTTATTATAGTTTTGTAATTCGATAATTTGATCTAGATATAATATGCAGTAAATTAAGGGAATTAGGATCCGATGTAAAGGCATCTCCTCAAAACTCCTCGCATCGCACCAAGTCCTCCCAAAAGGAGCTTAAAAACCTCCAATAAAGCGCCACGAAACTAAATGTTTTAACATGGGAAGGGCCTCTATGTATATAATATCTCTTTATGAATATCAAGAGAAAATTGCTTGCGTCATTTTTGTTGTGCTGTTGAAGCGAAACTGCGGCATTTTCTGGAATATAAAAAATTGTAAAACGTGACGTTTTTAGACCAGACGCCGTCTCGCAGTTCAAGGAACCTCTTAACCGGCGAGGAAACATGATATACCCCATATCATACCACATCGCCATTGGGCTACACAACTTGAGAGCACACCATATACCCAAGAGGGAAAATGTTGTCTTAAGACCTCAAGGTTTGCACTGATTATGTTAGCGCTCCTCATCTTAGGCGGAGTAGAAGTTAACCCAGGGCCATCCCGCAAACAAAGACAAAAACTGCATGATGCCACGATTTTTAGATTACTCTAACCAAACCTTCAAGGTGCGTTGTCAAAGAAAGAAATCCTCTGGGCAATGCTGCACACCTAACAACCAGACATCATGGTAGCTTGTGAAACTTTCCTAAGACCAGCCATAGGGAGCCCTGAAATCGTGCCAGTCGAGACTAGATACACTATATTGCGGAAAGATCGCTGACGGGTATAGTGGAACGATGGTGGCAGTGCAATCTTGTATGAGCTGTGAAGAAGCCAACGCAAAATCACCTAACGCATTAGGAGCTAAAATCAAAACCTCTGTCGA
>VOPJ01012756.1:0-53386 GCA_014673585.1 Semibalanus balanoides
TGGACTGACACAAAAAATATCTGGTTGGTGGCTGGTGGGATCAGGTGAAGAAAACAAATTCGGCTTATCATTATGTCCTAGGCCCGCAAGCTAGCCATGGAGTTGATGCGGCTAAATTGAAAAGATTTTGAGAAATGCTAAGCTATCATGCTTCATGGAGGTGATACAACCGGAATCCAGTGCTCCTTTCTGATGATAGCTTTACAGCTAGTTTTTCAGCGCGATGTGGAAGGTTACCAGTGTACCCTCCACCTGCATTTCAGCGGGTCAGCACGGGTCACAGTGGGTCACCAACCACGGGTCACCAACTGGTCAACACGGGTCACAGAGGGCCATCAGTTGGACGGGGCAGTAGTTTGTCGGGGTTGATCAGCAACAGGCAGGTCAGCAGGAGATCAACAGCATGGCAGGGTGGGTCAAGGGCGGGTCAACAGCAGAGACTATCATGGGTGCCAAAACCCCAAGACCAGCACAGCCCTTGAACACCAAGCCCAGACCCAGACCAGACCCATTCAAATTAATAATATTGATACCCATGCCCATTGGGGCCCATTCAGATAAGGCAGATAATTATTTTCACAAAACTTACAACCATTACCTAGATGTTTGAATTTCATACTTTCACGAAAATATATCTAGACACCAGTGGTGGTTGCTGTTGATTTGGATATATCGAACACTTTGCGGTTAACATAATCATATTGGATCAGACTTAGGATCAGACATGATTTAAAAATATTACTGCTCTTTTACTTACCACGATGTATTGTTGTCATACAATTGCCAAAGTCTATTGTGTAATTGTCCTATACCATTAAAACAACATATTTACCTCGTTAAGCATCTGGTTGTCATGTAAAAAAGAACGCTTAGCGACAATGTCCTAAAATTGTCAAACCCATGCCCACCCAGTACCCATGAAATAAAAAATGCTACCCAACCCAGACAATCGGAATAATTGAATGGGCACCCATGGGTGCACCCAGCCCATGATAGTCCCTGGTCAACAGTAGGTCAGGGAGGAGTGAGGTCAGGTCAGCTGTTCATAAGCTGAGTTCAGATTTACCACAAGCTGGCAGCCCAGGTAACAGATACCGTTGTAACAACGTTGTGAAAAATAAAGATTGAACTTTATGTTTTAACAACGTTGCGACAACGTCGTGAATGTAGTGCATAAAAAGCTGTATAAACGTCGCTGTTAAACGTTACAGCAACGTTGTATCGTCACGATGTCACAAGTTTGTTCTAGTAGCTTGGGAAGAACAGCTCGCAATGTGGTAAAATTATTTAATTTGAGCATATTCACCATCTTACTAAGATTAATGATCGACCCGGACCACGTAAGTCACGTTAGCTATGCTTGTCAAAAGTAACGTTGTAGTTACATACCTAGTAGCAACGTTGTTTCAACGTTTTGTGAGCGTTATAAGGTAACGTCGTGACAATGTTCCTGGGAGTCTACAAAATTACACTATCACAACGTTGCGTACAGCGTACTTGTGTTACAACCCTGTCACAAGGTTTGGTTTGGTTTGGTTTAGGGAGAGACCGCTTCGGCCCAGTCGGACCATTGCGCAGCCATGGGGGATGAAAGGAGAAGGGGTGAAAGTGGCGTCGAGAACTGAACCGCTGACCGGTGCAGGGCCCATGAACAGGCTCCCTTCCCGCACGGCCGAAGCTGGCGAGGAAGGGCCACGCCTGAATGAGGCACCAGTCCCGGGGGACGGCTCGTGAGGGCCAGTCATTGCCCCGGTGGCCAGCGGCCACCAGACCCGGGTAAACGACGGTGTGACAGAGGATGGAGGACCGGCAGTCGGGAGGATTAATAGGTGGATGATCCCTGTCACAACGTAGCGACAACGTCAACCCTGTCACAACGTAGCGACAACGTCAAATTGTTAGCTGGGAGGTCTGAGTGTGTCAGCTTGAGGTAAATGACTGACGGGGACTCATTATCCATCCAAGCCTCGAAGATCCGTTAACGCCAGTTTTATATGGATGGATATGCATTACACGATGAACTGTGTGAAATTGTTTGCTTTGCTTTGTCGTTGTAGCTTTTGGCTTTCTGCTGCTGTTCATTATTGTTTTCATATTCCAAGTTTTGCATCTAAAACCCCTATTGGAAGGTGGTCGCACCTCTACTTCTCAGTCTGCTCACGAGATGTCTCTAATGTGACCAGGTGGGCTGCATTACCATGAGCCGCAACTCGTTACGCCAGGGCAAGCTGGGGCCTGGGCTTCACGCCCGTCACCATGGACGGACGGGTGACGTCATGAGGATGATGGAGATCGAACAGGTGACGTCACTACTCATTCAAACTGTCTCGACGATGGCACGAATTGGAATTTGGGAATGGGTTGCATGAAGCCCATCTGACGATGTTGCTTGTGGGCTGGTCATTCGTCTGTTCCTGTGTGTAGTGTGTCGCAAATAGAGAGTCTTTTGCACGGTCTCATAAAATGATAAGCTATCTCTTGCCCAGTCCGATACATCCTAAATATTTCACACTCGTTGAGGTCTTGTGAAAAAGCTAGTTTTTTTGCAGCAGATCGACATGTTCTCGTCATCTCAGGCTGCTCTTCTGGTGTCCACCTCTTCACCGACTGCTCTCTCTCCGGCAGATGTTCGGTCTGCGCCGCCACTACACAGATCTATACGGAGCCTCGGTCCGCAGAAGAGGCAGCAGCTGCTGGGTCGTGCTGAGCGCCCCCGTTATCACGGCCTCCTCAACAGTCTGACGCCGTTCTTCGCCAGGGCGGAGTGGGAGGTGACCTGAGGGGAGTTTGGTGATCGGTTCTCTACGCGAGGTAATGTAGGTACACTGGACAGAAGCAGGAGGTGGAGCTCAGAAAACCGTCAGACTAGTTAGAGGTGGGCAGATATTGCTAGAGGTGGGCAGAGATTGCTGAGTGTTCCAGATATCGGTTGTGCTATGGAGCATGTAGCTACGCGCTACGTGGTTGAGCTGTTTGGCAGATGTCGTAGCGTAGCCCAGGGCCGTCACAGCTTAGCGGTCTTTGTGCCGGTCGTTCTGTTTGTGGACAACCGTTTTTGTATTTAAATGCAGGAAACAGGTGGTACCTATAAGTATAAACACTCGGTAACAAATCTCAGGAAGCACGATTGTAAAGGTTTATTCCTACTTCCTGTTGCTTTTTATTGTCATAAGTTTGACATCAATGTTGTGCTGTTTGTCATGGTTATTGTTGATCGTTATCTATATAAATATGTGTTCCAATCTCCGCTATGCATGTCGTTGCTCTGATAGTCGAGAGCAATGGATCGCTTTTACAGTGCAAATGGACAACAGACGTCATTCCCAGCTAATGGTTGGTCCAGTAGTGTGCTTATGCGATAGTCAAGGACCCAAAGTAACCAAACTTCTGAGTGCCTTTCATAACAACACGGCACTCTTCACCCAGCAGACCACCTCAGCTGTGACCTCTATCGCTGATTTGATCTGTTGCGTGTGCCTGTTACTTGTATATGTGGTCTTACCTGTTATTCAGGAAACGTTACGATAGCAAGCGGCTGTTTTGCGACAGACCAACTGCGGTCATATGCCGTCAAAACCGCTCTACCCACCCTGTCCCTATATGTGGCAGCGGCAAGACCAGACCTCACACAGGAGATCCGTCGGGGTGTTGAACCCAGGTCCCTGGCATAGGAAGCAGTGATCCGGCTCTTTCACCAGCCTGCCACCTCAAACTGGATCTTAAGTTTAAAAGTAAACATGCCCGAAGGTTCGCTAATATTCCAAACGTGTTCAGCTACCCAGGAGCGAAGGAACGTGACAAAAAGAAAGGGGCCAGCGAAACTTTGATATCGTCTTGAGGGGAACTCAACCCTCCTAAACGGGATTTATACACGAAATTCTAGGCAGATTTGGGCTCCTTTCGTCTTCGCAAATCTGTTGCTTTTTCATTTTTAAAACGAAGTGAAATTGATTTTAGCACCGAAAATGGACAGAATGTGAGGTGGCCATGGCTCCGCAGCCCCTGCGTTCCTACGCCTATGCAGCTATCCCATTTAGGTGTTCTACTAACACTCTCACTCCCAATGTGGTATTCCAAGTTAAACGACCGTTTCACGTCCTCGGCATTTGAGATCAAGCTCACCACAACCTAGCTTCACTTGAATACATATATTGTCATTCGCACGACATAGCATGATACTTTAATCGTATTCTGATTAATACGTATCACATGATCACATTCACTTGCAAAGGTTGCGCACAACAGCGAAAGTCGAGTTACAATGCGATGATTGTACGCCGTCCACGCACAGTTCGAAGACTCCACGAATACTTGTCGATCACTGTACAACTGGCTATAACATACTGCACGCATACCACCGCGTTTGGACGGCGAGGGACAAAGACACATGAAAGATGAAGCATCTCGTCAGCGCGCAGCACTGCGCCGAGAAAGCACGGACTATCAGGTCAGATCACGGGTTGGTTCGTCCGGCCGCCACCAGGGCGGCGCCACTACAACTTCATCTCCCACAGCACCAGGTGGGCATTACGCGACGTCGGCGGCCGCGACGCCACCGAGCTCTTCTTCTCACTCTGTCCCCAGTTCACGTAGCCCCTGCCGGCCATCACTGTCATGACACTGCGCGCCGGCTCCTCCTTGGGTCTCCGCTCCGCGCCGCCTCCCGCGCGGCCCTCCACCGTCGCCGTCTCGGTGCGGAACGAGGCGACGCGCGAGGCGGGCGCCGAGTGCGCCCTGTCGCCCTCTGACGACGAGCTGGTCGTTTGCGCGGAGGACCGCGAGTCCACCGACCACGTGGAGAGGTCGAGCGAGCGAGGACGACCATTGCGCATCTCGAGCCGCCGGTCGAGTGAGGCGATCTTGTGTGGCAGGCCGGCGAGCAGCTCCGGGTCGCTACGCCGCAGCTGCGCGTCGATGTCTCCGAGCTCTCGCGACTCGTCGAAGCCGGGCAGGTTGAGGAGGTTGCCGTAGAGCCCGTAGACGTCATCCAGCACGCTGCCGCTGGCTGAGAGCAGCCCCACCCCGCGCGGCAGGGTTTTCGACAGGCGCCGCGTAATGTCGCGATCACGTGACCGCTTCCTCAGCAGCGAAGGGCTGCTGAACCGCGTCGGCAGACGGACACTCTTCTTCGATTCGCTCAGGCTCGTGTCCGACCGCCGCTTCTCGAGAAGCCGCCCAGCGTTGTCCGGCGCGGCCTCCTCCAGAATCACGCTCTCCGCTGCGCAGACCTGGCCGCCGGCGCCGCGGTCGGACCGGAGCGCTCAGCACCTGGAGGTAGTCACGGGTCCGCAGTGTCGCGTGGTACGACAGATATTCCCCCTTCCGGGATGATGGTAACTCCCTCCAGCCTTCGGCAGTGGGATGGTCAGCGTCACACCGACGCTTGTGCACCCAGAGCAGGCCGCGGCCAGCCAGCAGCGCCGTCACCGCCACCGTCTGCTTCACGCTGTCGCCCATCACCCTGGAGATGTTGGAGGCGACGTTGATGTCCTGCAGGTGGCGGAACGTCTCCGTGTGGTACAGGCAGATGGTGGAGCTGTGGGCGAGCGAGATCCACAGGCCGATGCCGCTGTGCGCCAGCAGGTGGACGTCGCCAGAAGACTCGTGCTCCTGCACTGTGAAGCTCTTCTGCGAGAGGGAGACGGGCGGGCGTTAGGTGCTGAAGCGACAGAGCGCAAATACGAAGAGGAAAAGGAGGAAACATTATGACCCCGATCTTATTGTGGTGATCGCCCAAGTGGATATTAATATGCCAACCTTGAATTGCACACCTCTTGATAATACTATCAGCAAGTTTGTCGTTCACTTGAAAAGGGATAATTGATTACAACTAAGTGCACGGACACCAATCTGTGGTAGCATAAACGCCAGTGAAAAGAGTAACACATGAGTATTGTTTACATCCCATTTCCAACCTGGCTCAATTGTTTAACCACCCCGAGCTCTAACCCTCAAACTTCCTACCTAATCACTCCCTCCCCTTCACCAGTACGCCAACACACCCCATACAGGCGCGGATCCAGGATTTCGGTCAGGGGGGACGCAACATAAAAAAGATTGTGCCCTGTGAGCGCACCATGGGCGCGACCCGACTCAGGGGGGAGGGGGGCACCCTAGCGCCTCCTGGATCCGCGCCTGCCATACCCCCATTCACTCACCGTGACTTCTCTCGTCTCCGCGTCGATCACCGACACCTGGCGTCCACAGCCGGCGTACACGGCGCCACCTATCGGCAGGAGGCAGGCGACGGGCCGGGTGCCGAGCGGTAGCAGGCAGGGCTCGCCCGGCAGCCAGCCACCGTCCGGCGCGCGGTCTATCGCCGCCACTGCGCCGTTCTCGAGCGCCGCGAACACGGCGTCGCCGAGCGGCACCAGGCGGCGCGCCGGGGACGGCAGGGGCATACTGGCCGTCTGCTGGCAGTGCTCCGGCTCCTGGGCAGAGTACTGGAGCAGTCTGGAGAGAGGGGAGGGGTGGTCAGAAGAGAAGGCCGTGGAGGACTACTGGAGCAGTCTGGAGAGAGGGGGAGGGGTGGTCAGAAGAGAAGGCCGTGGAGGACGGGTGCGACGTAAGATGGCGGCGAGGGGAATGGAAAATGGTTCAACGCACAGCTGAAATGCTAACCTGCCTCACAACGGAATTTTCACCTACTTCTTGCTCAAGGGGAGCAAACGGCTTTTTCCTTACAACTGCGACTCGAGCTCTCCCCAACAAGAATAGATATATATATATACACCTCATAGAGAGAGATTACCTTTAATTCCACCTACCTGCGCCTGATTCAGGTTGACACAGATAAGACACCGAGAGCAATGCTCTATATCAGCTACATATATATAACAAAAGCCTTTGGTAGGCTCTAAATAGAGACCTCCTGGTGGAGCCTCCACCATCGCCAACCCATTCCACAGTAGGTACCATATATCTTCAATCTGATCGAGAGATATATAGCGGCCGAGTCCAGAACGACACCATACTGCCAGATACGCCCTAGGCCCGTTAGCAACCGCAAATCACATCCATGTGAGAAGGGCTTACAATCACGCCGCGAATGAATCATGAGCCGTAAATCCACACGGGCATTGCCAAAATAACCCGATATAAGCTCGTGTAATGGGCCCAGCTCAGAACGATAGATGAGGAGCTTTGCTTTGATGACGGGCTTAACCGGCTACCGGTCGCGCCGGGTATGTCGCGAGATTCGCAGGCAGCATCTCACGAGAGTGTGTTGGAAAGAGCGTTCGAGAGTGCGCTCACAGCGCACGCGGGACATTGAGAGAGAACGGTTGAGTAGGAACAGCTGCTTGAAGTTTCTCGGCAACCACGCCGGTCGCAACATAATCCTGTCTTTACTGAAGAAATGCATGATTGCTATTGCTGTCGGCCTTCAGCTGACCCCACTGCTGACCTGCTGACCTTTGGCTGAGCTGCCGACCAAGCCTCAAACTCACCTGCTGCCGACCCGCTGCTGAAACTGCTGACCCTGCTGCTGGCGGTGCTGCTGACCCTGCTGACCCACCTGCTGCTGACCCTGCTGACCCACCTGCTGCTGACCCTGCTGACCCTGCTGACTCACCTGCTGCTGGCGGTGCTGATCCAGACCGATCCAGAGCGGCAGCCGGTCTCGGTCACCTCTCCGGACACGTATTCCATGGCGATGACGCGCTCCCCGGGCAGCTCAAAGCGCAGCACGTCACGGAACCCCACCTGGCGGACACGAGCGGTCAGGTCACGTGATGAATACACAGATGAACACACGGGGCATGGCAGGAGGTCACGTGACGCGCGAATCCCAATCGCAGAGCATTTATGGAGGGATTAAGGAAGAAGCTTCAGGGCTTTGGTTTGTGTGCTTTTATAAAGCGTTACAACATAGCAAGTGTATATCAGATCGTATCATCACTTGCATAATAACATAGCTTAAGGCTGAAACACCACAGTCTTCGCGCAGCTGCGCGAAGTGGATGCGGGTGCCTATCCAAACACATCGAGAGGTTACAAGAACTGCACGATGCGCAACGTTGCGGGAATAAAAATCCATAGCTGAAATTGACTAATGCATTTTAACAGAAGCCTGCGGGTAGCAGGATGTGATTTCTGCAGCTGCGTAAAGGCTGTGTTTCAGCTTTTGTACAGTGTGCCACGCGCAGCACGGTTAACAGTAAACATTTACTTTACAAAGTACAACACGGGCTAAACATTACTCTTTTGAGGAAGTTTGGCGAACATGCGGTGACCGTAAATTCGATGAATAAACCCGGCGAACCATGCCGCAAACATCAGTCACGGTGCCGCAATGTATACACAATCACGGCCAAGTTTACGTCCGTAGAGGTCAGGTCCAAGAACCGTGTAAGACTGGCGGTGGCGACAGCGGCGGCAATCGACGGCCAAATGGCGAAAAGACAAATATTTGGAAGAACCCTGCACCGCCGAACAAAGGATGCTAGTGAACTGACCTAGTTCCGACGAAACAATCACAGGAAACTTCCCGTCGCGCTGGAAGTCCTAGATCGCCGCAATATTGATTTATTACAAGCCGCAAACCTTTCGCTACCCATGACTAATTTCCATCAACGATGGATGTTGTATTGGCAGGGTCGGTGTCCGTACGCCGAAATCTTCATCATCCTTTCTATTTCTCATACGCCCCTTATAACTCTCTTCCACCCACCTCCCTCTCTACATAGAATCTAGCTCCCATCGCTTCCTACCTGCTGCATGGCGTAGATCATGACGAAGCTGCTGACGCCGTCGCTGGTGCAGATCCAGAGGTAGCTCTGCTGCCGCGTGCGCTGGGTCGGCTTGACGATGGTGACGCTGTAGAAGCAGCCGCACTGCACCTCGGTGTCGTCCACGGCAGCGGCTGGGGTCACCACCGGCATGGTCTTGACGAAGAGCGGCACCCGCGTGATGGGCCGCTCCTCCCTCTCAGGCACGTCCCAGGCTGGCGAGTTGTTACCTGGCGGGGGGGGGGGGGGGACGCGGCGTGTTAGAGAGACAACGCAGCGCAAACGTCTCGATATACACATTACACACAGCAAGGCAGTTGCATGGCAGCTTTTTGGCACTAGTGTCTAATGACGTTTAGTTATAGTTAGTGCCTAATGACGTGTTTCGATGCAACAGACACTTGACCTGTAACACAAGCAATCAAATTCGACTTCCTACAGTCACCATAACCACCGCCAAGCATGCCACCCGCACTGACACTGCAACCAAGCCCGAAGTCGCTTCCCTCTCACTAACTCCCCCTCCATCTATACAGTCACCATAGCCACAGCCAAGCATGCCAACCGCACTGACACTGCAACTAAGCCCGAAATCGCTTCCCTCTCACTAACTCCCCCTTCATCTAAACCAGCAAAAGACCCGCGCCACCTCACCCACAACACCAGAGTCAACCCCTCGCCACTACTCACCATCCAGCGCCAGCTGGGCCAGCCGGAAGTCGGTGGTCCACTCGCGTTTCTTGGCCGGCGACTCGAGCTGAAAGGTGAAGTGCTCCTCCCTCCCAGCGCGGCGCACGGTCAGCTGGAGACAGCAGGCGTCCAGCCAAGCGATCTCCTCGTCCTTCTGACGGATCGAGCGCTGGATGGCCGCGGCGATCTGAGATGTCAGCGTCGTGTTGAGGCCCTGAGGGAGCAGAGCGGGGCACGGGTCAAGTGGAGTTCTTCAGGTCACGGGTGACGGGCTAGCTTGAGTCTCGCGCGTCATGGGTCAAGTGGAGGAGCCATGGGTTAGGTGGAGTTCAGGTGGTCACGGGTGACGGGCTAGGTTGAGTATCGCGAGTCGCGGGTCATGTGTGATGGTGATTGGGGAGTGCGGGAGCCGCCGCTGCCAAGGTTATAGCTAAGGTGACTGTTCATGACCTCTACGGGTCATTGGTTACGGGACGGCTTCGTCGTAGGTTACGGTTGGGAGTATCGTCACGGGTCACCGGTCACACGTCGAAGACGAAAATGTTACAGACCACAGACCATAGGTCACGCATCACAAACCACAGATCCGACGATACTGGTCCAGGACTAACGTCACAGGTCAATGCCTCAAATGTCACAGCACACGAAAATTAGGGAAGACGTCAGACAATTTAGCCGCCCGAAACAACCACAGAAGCGCTGGCGGCTGCGCAGTGCGATTAAAGGGACTGTCCCATCTTCAAAAAATGTGTCAAATGTACGTCGTTTGTGGTGAAATATGAGTGAATGCTGCTGAAACGATTATGAGACATTTGGTTTCTCACGAACAATGCTCAATTTCATAAAAAATCTGTTGTAATATTTTGGGCTGAAAGACGTCATATCAAGGAATTTTTGGGAAAAAAAGAAAAACGCTTCAACGCTTGTTATAAAGTAGGACTAGTGTATGGCTTAATGTATGGCCAAAGGTAAAACCAAAGTCGACTGAATAAACATTTAGAAAGAGTAGGACTACGACATCCGGCTCCACGGCCACCAATCAAGAATACATTGGGGGCTGGACCGATGTTAAGATTGCAAAATTCAAACTTCGAATTTCTCTGTGAATTCGACTCCAGTGGTTGTTTTAACTTAATAACCATCCATTAATTTCAATGCCAAGCAGCAAAATGGCTATCTCAACTCAAATCTTATGTTAAGGTGGGACAGTCCCTTTAAATGCAGAAATGTCGGGCTGTCAGTGAGTCTTAAAAATATGTTTGAATTTTTGCTTGCTTTTATTTATTTAAGCCGGTTTAAAACGGCTTAAATGAATAAAAGCCACTGGCTGGCATAATGTCAATTTAAGCCGTCTTTTTCCAACCCTGGCCTTACGCCTCGCAAACCGCATTTGCCGTTCGAAGACAAACCACAGCGTACGTCACAAGGCCTACCACAACGGATCACCTCCAATATGGCTATCCGAGATGACGTCACGGCATCACTCGACACGAATTCGGTCATCAGTATACAGCCATGTCCACATGATGCACACTGCAAACTGCACAGCAACAGCGGCCCTCCCGAATACCAACACACCTCCCTTCGCGTACGTCAGCACATTTATCTGCACATGGTCTGTGGCGCCAGCTATGGAGCCGCGCTGTTGTCCACCCTCCTTTTACGTCGAGAGTTGTACAGTTAACAGACCCCTGGCAGTCGCACATCCTGGTCGGCGCCAGACGCGGGTCTGTGAGCTGACGGTCCCGTCAGGAGATAAAATAAAAAATAGACAGAAACATGTGATGCGGTTGTAGATACGTCTGAGTTGGTGATCGGAAGAACGGTTAGTGGTAGTTGCTTATCGAAGTATTCCGAGGATACGCCGAGGTCTAAGAGCTTCAGCGAGAGTTTTTGGTGTTTTCGAAAGCTTCTGTAAGCTGCTTTGTCAGAGCAATAACTCCAAACTTCCCGTAGTCGTGTAACTAGTTTCGACAAGTTTTTTTTTCTAGCCGTCTCCTCGTCGCAGCCCGTCACAATTTGACAAATCCTAACTAAGGCGATAATCCTCCACTGCAGGCTTCAGCTTCTCAGAAGCAAGGCGACTCCTGACAACGACACTTGTTTAACCAAGGCCGGACAGGACAGGGACGGTGACGGGGACGGGGACGGGACGGGGACCGGGGACGGCGGACTGGGGACGGGAACGGGAACGGAACGGGAACGGAACGGGAACGGGAAACGGAACGGGAACGGGAACGGAAACGGGAACCGGGAACGGACGGGAAGGGAACGGGAACGGGAACGGGAACGGGAACGGGAACGGGAACGGGAAAAACGGGTGTGGTGAAACAGGACAGATAAAACGGTTCTAACAGTTCGACAGTTTGACAGCTTCGGCGAGGGCAATTAGGGGTATCAGATAGATAACGGAGGATTGTGATTTAGCCTGTCGACTGGACCAAAGCAGCAGGATGTCGCGAGGGCACAACAATGAGTGGATGAATGCAAGCTTTACAATCTTATGAGTACAAATATTAACACCAAATAATATAAAACTTGGAATCCCTGTCTCATGAAAAGTAACGAACCTCATTAACATCCCTAAGATAGTTATGTGGAGTCCATGCATCTTCCAATTATAATTTCACCTTACAGTGATTGATTTGTATTGCTTGACTGATTTATGAATACTAATCCAATTTATGAATGTCATCCCGCTACACCGACTCCAAACCACATTAGATCACCTCCCCAAGCTCACTCAACCGTCCCACCCCACACTCACCGGGTACTCGCCCTTGAGAGTGTCCACCAGGGAGCCGATGCGCGAGACGACCTCATAGTCGTGCATCAGGTTGCCCATCTTGTGACACAGCTGACCCACATTGCTCAGATCATTCGCTCTTCCGCTGCCGCTGGCCGGCGTCTCCTCCGCGCCGCGCGCGCCGCCTGGCGGCCGCGCCGTGGCGGTGATCACGTGACTCAGCGTCAGCGAAGTGCTCGTCTCCTGAATCTCAACATCAGTCACCGGCACGGACCACTTGAGCGTGAGACGATCTGGCGCCGGGGCGTCATCGGCTGTCTTGCCGGCGACGCTGACACAGACGACCAGATCGTTGAGGAGGAAGAGGCGGCGGTTCTTGGACTTGGTGATGGTGCCGTTGGTGCCGAACTCGAGCCGCGTGGCGTTGTCCTCGCGCAGGAGGTAGCGGTTGGTGTCGGCGAGAGAGCGCATTGAGAACTTTCCGTTCAGCCGACGCAGGGTTTCTCGGAATGCCTGGCGGCGAGACGGAGACGTGATTAGAATTGTAATTATTTGTGATCGCGCAAGCTTGAAAGAATCCTGAGAAGTACGGAGCCAACTACCAATATACGACGTGTAATGGCGTAAATTGAGTATACGGCGTATGTTGCGTATATTATAAGCATGTCTTGTTATAGATACAGTATGGCACAATATCTACCCAGATACAGTAATGATACATCGATTTCCTGAACATAAATAACCTCCAACTCTACCAAGTACATGACACCCACTGTATCAAATATTGAGCTAAACATCAAACGTCGTCTTTCTTGACTGACCAACTGGTGCATCAATGACAAATAACAAGTGTCTTCTCCGTAACCATCGTCACCCACCTTGAACTGTTCCGATTCGCGTTTTCTCTCGTTGAGCATCTCTGCCAGGGACTCGAGCTGTGTCAGGGCCAGCTGAAGGGACATACGATCGTGGTGCCCCTGCGGCGTGTGCTTCAGCAGATCCTGCAGAACACGTCGTTATCATTAGTCAGAAAATACGCACACACGCGCAGTACACGACAGCGAGTCAGGATATATTGTCGGTAGATTGCTGGTTTCTATAAATGGAGCTCGGCGATATGTAATATGAATGGGAATGGTAATGTACTGCGCAAATAACTCACTGCAGAAATTCGATAATACATACAAGTAAGATCCTGGCAGCAGCATGTAATTTATGATTTTGTCTTCCAAATATAAACATAAACGTAAGCGCATTATATAATCATGGTGCCTTCTGAATAACTCTAACGCCAGGATGACTCACTGCCACTCCAAATGTAAAAAACGCGTTCCCGATGCATTCCTATCAACAACGCAACACAACACCAGCCACAACCTAGCGCAACAAACTTGACGAGTCACAGAACGTGCAGCCTACCTGCAGAAGCAGGATGAACTGCGGGAACCGCTGCACTGGCTTCACCATCAGTCCAAACAGCGACAGTCTGTCGGGCGAACTGATCTGCCGCATCTTCAGGAAGTCGGCGAACGTGCTCTTCCGCTTCGCCTCGTGCTTGATGGTCTCCATGGAGACGGAGAAGTTGTTGATGAAGTCGGAGTAGATGTCCAGCACCATCGCCTTGGAGAAGGAGGCGACGAAGACATCACCGATGCGCTCCTCGGAGTCCCACTGTCGCACGGCTTCGGCCAAGGCGATCCGGAAGAGCGTGTGGCATTGCAGGATTTCCGGCACCCGCTTGAAGATGACGGAGATCTTGGTCGTGTTCAACAGCGGCGGGTTCGCCTCCTCCATCGCCTTCTTGTATTCCTGGGGACGTAGAAGAGAGGTTGGTTTGATGTTGAGGAGAGAGCGTCTATGAAGAAAGGTTGCCTTAGGCGGTGGCCGGTGGGTAGTCAGCGATGTACTGTAACCGAGTAATCACACCATGCTACTGAGTGAGCAAAGATAAGTAGATTACTTCGTTAAACTCAACTTCATAACATTTTTGGATTCAATCAAAATATGAGGGTTAAGAAGTGACATAGCATAGTGCTGGTAGCATTGCTCAATTAACACAATCATTCAGTCGCCATGCTTGCGTTACTGGGACGACGCACAACACAGATTTTATCCGCCACCCGCGGCATCAACACAATGCCAACAGGGTTCACCTTGGGTTTTACCATCACAACGTAACGCTATTCGGTCGCGACAGCGCCGTTGTAACCAGCTCAAACGACAACAAACAAAGCCACTTCCTCGGAACCGTCTCCACCGCGCCTCGACACATGTGCAGCAGCACGATCAGTGAGTTGCGACTCTCATCTCCACTCGCCCCGTGCACGTCAACATTTCGCTGAGAGCCATTACGATGCATTACTCTGCAAGCCTCCCCCGCCCCTCCACCCTCCCCGTCACATCTCCCCCCACGCTGGAGCGGAGCGGACACGCCGCCAGCTGTCACAGCAGAGCGCAGACACGCAATCACCTCACTAGCAGCGGCCGGCCAGCTGGCGTGATGCCCGTTTGTGCTCCCCCCGCCCCCTCTTCAGCATGCCGATCTAACGCGAGCATCCGGAACACTGCCCAGGCACGCTGATGAGATAGGACTTAACTATGAGTCACGGTGAGTGTTGGACTCGGTCCTGACTCTGACTCCGAAACTGGACTCACTGACTCGTATTGACTAGCTTGGACTGGCATCTGACTCATATTGGTTAGAATATAACTGATAGTCGCATTTACCAGGATAAACATGACTCGTAACTCTGACTCAAATTGACAGAACTCAGCTCATGGAACTCACTCACTCATCTATTCGCATCGACTACACTCGCCTCGACTGGTGACTCGACTCGACTCGTGACTGGTGACTCGACTCACATTGACTAGACTCTGCAGCGAGGCGACGTAGTTGTTCTCGCTGCTGACGATGTTCTGCACGATGTGGCGGCGTTTGAGCTGCTCGGAGCTAAGGCCGGTGGGCGCGGCCGGCAGCGCCGGAGGCTGGTGGCGCCGGTGGAACAACAGCTCCGCCGCCTCCGCGTCCTCCGTGACCTGGGGTCACAGTGGGAGGTCAGATGGGTGGCCTTGGGGTCGCATGTAGGGTCCGATGGGTGGTCTGGAGTCGGATGTAGGGTCCGGTGGGTGGTCTGGGGTCGGATGTGGTTGGTTGAGCTGAGGACATGTTTTGGGGTCAGATGAGTGGCCTCGGTCGGGTGTGGGGTCAAAACGTGGCGGTGAGTAGGGGTCGTAGCATGGGTAACCGTGGGCCGTGGGGTAAGGTAAAAGCAAGGAACATCTGGCTTTGGGAGCGAGGACCAAGCGGACTAGCCTGGGGTGTCAGCGTCGGCACACGGGGTCAAAGGGTTGATCTGAGCTCAGGTCACGGGTCAGAGGGCTAATAAAGTTACAGGTCAGAGAGGCGATCTGGGGCCAGGATCAAAGCCAAGAATTCGTCGGACGGGCGTGGTGTCAAACGGAGGGTTAATGGGAGATTTGGATCATTTATTGGAATGATCAACAGCTGATGATGCTGGGAGTTCGATTATCATCAAGGCTGAAGCGTCGGGGTCGTGGACCCAGTGAGTGATTCAAGAGCGCTGACCCAGAGGATATTTGAACTGAACAAATGGCAAATCGATGAACCTAATCCCGAAGAGGTCGTCGACTCTGATGATCAAGGTGATTGATCAGATCAACTCTGATTACACAAATGGACGTGCCTATAATCAATTATGATGACAAAGCATATCAACAAAGTTGCATGTTTGCATCTTAAGTGACAGACTCGCGGATCAAGCAAACGAGCCGACAACGATACGTACCACTCACTATCGTGCAAGTCAACATACCAAACATACCACATATGCATACCGGTCATCTCAATGACCATCCCACATGACCTATGTGACAGTGACATGACAAGACCTTGAGCGTGACCCGTTTTCTGCACTCTTGCACCCCCTCCTCTCCCTGACTACCACCATACCTAACCACCGTGGCACGCCAAGCGCCGTAGCTCTCGCCTTACCGAGGACATTTTGGCGAGCGACCGCGACCTCTCCGAGATATCATAGTGGCTGGACTTCCGGAGCGAGAACCAGCGACTGAGCCGACCCTCGCTCTCCTCCGAGTCGCGGCGCGCCACCGGCGCTCGCTTCTCCAGAGAGCTCTTGCGCTCGATCGCAGGCGGCACCGGCTCCGAAGAGGTGCGGCCGTTCTTCTGCTTCGACTTCTGCGAGTTCAGCGACGGCCTCTTCCGCCGCAGGAGGTGCTTGATGGCGCCGAAGCTGAAACAGAAGCGGCGTGATTGTAGCGGGCGGGATCGCAGAACGAACGGCAAACGAAGCGAAGCAAACAAAAAAAAACAGCGCTGAATGATGGAGGCTAGTCAGTGGCGACTTGTGATTGAGTGTGTCTACATCTGAGTGCAATATGTTTAGCATATTTGTTTATGCATAGCTTATTCTAAATAGTGTTTCTTGAAAAGTTATAACAGCATCTTTATAGGTAGCATTGGTGAATTTAATTACCATCATTCAGTAGCAGGCGATTTAAAGCTTCCAGAGGCAGATGGCTTCCATGGAAACGTGAATGTAGCCAATCATAATACAGCAAAAATGCAATAAACACCACTTCAATGGTGTTTATTTGTTAAGCCTCCAAGCTGATAATTTCTCGCGAAACGCAAAGGTCGCTCACGTCCACCAATAGCAATATGCTGAATCAATTATACCGCAAGCTTTCCCGCGCGAATCGCAAATGTCGCGTCTCATCTCCCTAAAGAGACAGTGCAGATGACGTCAGCGCGAGACATCGGGTCGGATCGGGGCCGTTGCCTTTCTCGTCTGTCTCCAATGGACCCCATCAGCTGGGCCCAGGGCTTAGGCGCGGGTTACTTCTGACAACATTGCCGTCTAAAAGCGTCCGAAGTGGCGGCGCCGGCGCTGGAGGCTAGACGACAGACGAGCTTCGAGCCGGACACGCCAACCACTGCCCTGCTTCCAAGCTCGGTCCTGACCCCTTCCGGGTCACTGCCGATGGTGTGATGAAAAATCGAGAAAATCTCCTCCTCAGACCCGAAAAACTCCGAGCTCATGCATTGAATGAAACCTACACAATTACACATTTTAGGCACTTTCTATCGAAGCTTACAAGGATCACTGATCCCAAAACGTATAATGGATATTAAACACTTCCTGTACTTTATTTTTCATCGCAACAGCCCAAAATTATCCGCCTCTGTGACGCAAGTATTTCGCACGCATTTCCCGCCGTTTCCGCCATTTATACACATCCACCTGCTGCCGCTGCAAATAACATCCAGCCTGGCCAGGCGTTATTAAATCCAGCCTGGTTAGGCGTTACTGACGTCACCAGCTCATACCAGCCGGCAGACCGGGTCGCATTTGGTCACCTCGGGGCTCAGGCCAGCCGGCAGACCGGGTCGCATTTGGTCACCTCGGGGCTCAGGCCTGCGACACGACCGGCGGCCAGTAGCTCGTGTGGCACGTTTCCTGATACGTTTCTGATGAGGTGGTGGCCGGCTGAGGGACTGGAACCGCCTCAGGCTCACTCGCAGAGAGCACGCTGCTGCCCATGCGTCGGCACATTATGATGAAATGGTGGATCCAATTAACCGACCGCAGTTCATGCGAATCAGGGATTTATGATGAGAGCGTATTGTATTTATAAAATGACGGGCATATGCAGAAAACAGGCCATGCAATGCGTTAGGTACGTCATCCAATTCCTACATAATGCTGTAGGTAGAATATCTCAACTACCGTGCATCGCAAACATCCCAGTCAGTCCGTTGTTGGAGCAATATACCGCTTCCCACTACCGATGCAGAATGTATGCTCTGTTCAGTATGCAGCCTGCATACTAGTGGAGGGCGCCGAGCACCCCACTGTGAAGACGTCTCGGCATATAACGGCACTTAAACATAGACTGCCACATCACGCTTGGCAACAAACTTCCACAGGTCTACTTCACATCCGTTACGTAAAATATATACCGCCAGTTTTTCGTCGTGACGAGCACAGCAACGGAAACAGCAGCGGTCCAAGCTTGCACGTGCAAACTCGAACTGCAGCCAATTCATGTCCGTACCAGGAAGAATCGGCACCGATCCGCGAAAGACGCAGTGTTTTCCAGATGGTACCGATTTCCGCCTCTGAAAATGACTACTGGCTGCACCAGGGCCATTCAACGCCTAATTTTTCCCAAGATTACCGCCGCGGTTATCGCATAAGTACCGCTAACGGTGAATCAACCCCGAGGAAGCCTCTGATCAGCTCACCAACTACCAGCGCTGCCATCGCACGGGTGGTCTGAGCAGTCAAGCCGCCCGACTTGGCAGGCTCACCGGCAGTGCTGTGTGTAGCATGTCCTGCCAGCATGTGTAGCATGTCCGCCGTCCGTGCCCGTGTGGTCAGCGCGGGCCCGGCTCCAAACCAGGTCGGGCCCCGCGCCGCAGGCGTGCAGTTGAGTCGGATACCGATCGAGTTACCGCGGTTCGCGAGCCAGGGGCGCAGGGGCGCTGGTGCGCGCGCTGACGGGTGTCCTGTGTCAGGTGTCGGTTAGGTGTCAGCTCTGTGTGTTGACAGGTCGGGTCACCCGTCACTAGAGCACGGTGTGCAGCAGGACACAGTAGGACACACAGCATGCGGCGTATTACGAGAGCACAGCACACGTGTGCCAAGCAACATAATGCTGAAATGGGTACACTAGCAAACCCATTACCGCAACTCTCCATTTTATGCTAGAGAGATTGATACTCCACCTAGACGATATTGTCAATTGATCTTACCGAAACTGAAAACTACTCTAGGAAGTGACATAGGTTGCAATACTCTTTCTGTCTTTTCGTCATGAATTCAATAGTTCCATTACGTAAATAAAATTATAAATATATTTTTCACCTTTGTCGCAGTTGGACCGCTGTTTCCGTCAGATCTTCAAGGTAAGAGACGCGTTCATACGACGTACCCGCCGACCTCCCACATCTTAAGATCAAAGTCGCCGGTGAAGGGGCACGTGCCAGGTTGGAGGCCCGGCGCAGTATAACCTCAGGGTCACCACTCGACGCTCCAGGCTGTCGTCAGTCATGACACAGGAACGTCAGGGTCGCGACCCAGCCGACCCTGCCGACACTGTGTAACCGTAACGAGGTACACAGACGCCGCTATGTCCGGCGCCACCGATGACTCTAGAGCAGTGGTTCTCAACGACATAGGTATGATTACCTCTGTGAATGCCGAATGGCCAGAATGTCTTGAGCCCATTGCGCAGACCGCAGCCTTATATGGCTGTTCCGCAATGCTTGAAACCGTATACGGTTTCAAGTCATGCGGAACAGCATAACTTCAGGCGTTTACCACTAGTGCCATCTTGGGACAGGAATGTAAGCAGACATGTGTGCTGTTGCTCTTAGACAATACAGCAGTGGCTCCCAGCGTTTAACACGTAAACCGTATCACAAAGCTGAGCATAACTTAAAACAAAATAAGTTGCTACTCTTTGTGAAAATCAGGTGACAGTGAAAGCAAGCCTGGGCTAGAGCGTAGATACATGTGCGTTATATGCACCATCACCAAACAATTCAGATGTACCTAAGTTCTTACTTGACTGGTAAATCACTGTTACTCCCGAGCGAAGAGTTCATTACCACAGGTGGGGTAATTAAACCCTATTTGAGAATCACTATTCTTAAGTCCAAGATAAATGACTCGCTAGTGGATAAGAACCAAGTCTCCGATGTCCGGTTCCTAATCTCAGGTCTCTGCGCTCTGATCTCCGGTCTCTGATCCCTCGTGATCTCTAGCTTTCATCCTCCTGTCTCTGTCACCCCTCCCCCCCCCCTCCTAGCCCTCGGTCTCGTGTCTCAATCTCCCCAGCCGTCACATGACTCTCTCCCTGTCACCGGGAGTGCTGTGTCTGACCCGAACGGTCCCATTTCGCCGCCGATGACAGCTAACCGACCCGGCTGCCATGCCGCCACCGATTCCGGCCACCGCGGAGCCGAGTCACCGGGCCAGCATAGCTGACACGGCAGTGAGGCCGACACACCCTGCACCGACGTCTGACTCACTAACTCACAGCGGGCTGCAGTTTGGGCGGACGCTGACAGCCGTCGACAGAGCCCAAGCCTGATTCAGTGCGAGCCCAGTCTGAGTCAGTGCTCAGCCCGCGGGTCATATGTCCGCCCGTCCACCCACCTCCTACGGCCCCTCCTGCCCCTCCTGACACACCCGCTACCCCCGCACTCCTGACGCCCCCTGCTACCCCCTCCTGACGCCCTCAGCGCCCTCTGCCATCCCCCCTCCTAACGCACTCGCGCCCCCTGACACCCCCTCTCATAACGCCCTTCGCGCCTCCTGCCACCTCCCCTCGCGTCCCCTGCTACCCCGACACCCCTGGCACGGCCGCAGGCGGTGTCGGACCGACACCGACCTCCGCAGGTATGCCCGGGGGCGATGTCGCCAGCCGGACCGAGCCAGAGTCAACAGAACGAGTCACGCGAGCGGTGACTGCTGCGCCGGCCGCAGCCCGATTCAGCGACTCGACTCCGCCCTCCAGCGGCACCTATTCGGGAGCCGGCTATGAGTCCGTAGGGCTGCAGGGTTTGGTAAGCTCGGTTCACATCACACATGGGTCCGCGCTCTCGTCGCTAGATGGCGAGATCGGCGATCAAAACGGCGCTCCGTCGTTAATCTCGTAACGGGCCATCATGAGTCAAGTGGACGGGTCGGGTCGGCCTCGCCAGCAGGATGAGAGGCTTCTCCAGAGCCTGACGTCGATGGAAAGGGAGGGGGAAGCGACCGGCAGGCGCCTCCTCTAAGGTCAACTATTCTGGATCGACGGTGAAGGCACTTTGGCTCAGGAGTGGAAGCCATACATTTAATGACGCAGGCTGCGCTATGCTAAGGAGCGACATTCCATTACAATCCAGCGTAAATTCATCCACTTCATAACATGAAGTTCAAGGTTATCGGGGAAAACTGATCAATCGAACTCGAGGTGATTATTGCATACCTAATGGGGGAAAACTTAGCTACGCATTACACATAATTGACAGGAAATGTAATCGATACGATGAACACTGCAGGTCGTTTTCTACCGATCCAACTAAGTTGAAGAACACAAAGCACGGAAGGACATTACCCACGTTAATAGCGGCACAATTTGAAACAAAATATCGCATATCATCACCATTAAGTCACGCTACAACAAAAACTCCTTGTCGTAAGAAAAAGCAATGGGCTATGGAACATGGAAACTACTGGGGACAAGGCGCTCTTTAATACCAGAACCCTTCCAGTCATGACAGAAAGCATCAGATGCTTTATGGTGACGTCACAACACCCATCAGGAATGAGTGAGATTGCACGCTGTACAGATCAGTCAGAGTTGCAAAGAAAGGCTAAGAAAGTCAGCGTTCCAAGAAAGGCTTATGACGCCTGCTCTGACGTCATAGGGCGCCATTTGATATCAACGATGGGAACCTGCCGAGTGCTGTACTATATATATGGCAGTTAGTGTGGCATGGATTATATATATATATATATATATATATATATATATATATATATATATATATATTATATATATATTTTCATTAAATACAATCGCGGCTTTATTGTTGATTCTTTTCTTGAGAGCTGTTCGGATGTTTCTGATGGGCGTCCTGTTGTCGATGGTGTGGCAGAGACAGGATATGAACCAAAACTCAGCATAGTAGTAGATGTGTTTTGGATTAATAAAACCGTGTTCATACTTCAACCGTTTCGTCATTCTTTTAGACATCTTCAGAACATTAACAAAACACTCCGATACATTAATTTCAGCTTTCACCCATAATCGAACATTAAGTTCACCATTCCATGATTTAACACATAAAAAGCTTGGTATCGTTTAAGTTCCGAGTCAGTAACAATCCGACAAGAATGTACATTTCATTAAAACACGTATTCTTCTTACATCACGTGCTTAAATAAATCGCATGCTCTGTAATAAAATGACACATTCCCTCAGTGGGGTCCATGTCACTCTGGGGCCAAGGGGAGTCGTCAAAAAGAGGCAGGGTTCCTTCTCGCATTTAACTGGGTGGTTTATAATGGGTCCTATCTGAATGTAAACAGCCTCAAGAATTCGAAGCCTTGCCGGATGTCATTGGAGTGTGTGGGAGGTATTGCTGATCCATCTGCTGTTGGTAATTGGGAACGTGTTATGGTGGGTGGATAGTGTGTATTTTGGGGCGAATTTTGCAAGTGCATAGTAATTGCGTCTACTTCAGAGATGTTGTTGTCAATCCAGATTAATTACAATCGTGGGAGCGTGATATTTTTATATATATATATATATATATATATTATATATATATATTGTACACGTAAAAGTAAAGGTATTTCGACTACATTAGTTATCGATTATACAGTCTCCTAATTCGCCCGACACCACTCTGACAAATAGCAGTATCGCCATGCCGACAACTGCGCACTACATGCCAGGGCTTCCATACAATCTGACGCATCACTCGCGAAATTGCACCCGCGGAATCCCACGTCTCTCTACCCTTTATTGAATGTTAAATGTCAGCTCACCGCATGCCCGGCAACGGTAGAAGAGTGCCGGAGCGGTGGTGCGCAGTTACCCGACATCAGGGGCGGATCTAGACATGGGTTTTGGGGAGGGGGAATACAATAGCATATTTCCAAAAAGTTGAAGCATAAGCAGGCCCGTCAGCGACAGTTGTTGACAAGGGTGGTATAAAGCGCGTCGTCAGCCCGTCTGCAACTGTACGTCCCACCTTTTTTTGCTTTTGTGGTGGGGCAAATAACTACAGGGTGTTTTTCAAAACACCTGACATTTTTATTGGTCTATTACGAGGAGAAATGTTTGTCAAAAACTAATAAAAACAGCATATGCCTAAAAGAGAATTTCTGAACAAACTGAAAAATATATGTTTCAACTGCATATTGGCCGTTGTTGTTAAGGAAGTAAGCCTCCGAACTTCATGAACGATAAAAATTCTTTCGGCAGAGCGCTTTAGGTACTCCGCGAGTCAGGAAGCAGCTTTAAGTGAGTATCAAGTCGACAACTTAAATCACATGTTTCACCACGTGACACATAAGTATGGGAATCTGCAATCCCCATACTTGGTGCACCATCTACAAAAAAGTGCTTATTTAATCTTTATTGGTTGATTTATTAACAATTTCTCTAAATGGTTAAAGTTCTGAAGAGATTCCCTGATGAGCAAGAGACATGGATTATCTTGGAATATGGAGCCGTACAAAGTTAAAGAGTTGACCGGAGGAATTTCCGACAGAAATTTGGAGTCCATCCGAAAAATGTTCCGAGGGACACGACATTCAAACGTCTGATCGATCGGTTAGTTGTAAATAAAGGACACGCCAAGATCAGCGTTGTGACTCCTGGTGAGACGCCGTACCCTGGACAGCAACACGGTGAAGCCGTGAAGGATTTCCTTGGATCTTTTCCTGCCAGAGAAATAAACGTTTTTTATTTCGCCCGAGTCCGCATCAATAGCTCTAGCTACACCTAGCCATGTCTGGCGCACTGTTCGGGAATGTTAGTTTGTTTTCTAAATGTTGCATTTTATCATGATTACTTTTGCTAAAGCATAGTACTCTGTTGCAGTTCACGCAGCATACCATGCCAATAAAAACGCGATTTTTCGTCTTTCATGTTCAATGCAATTCTTTTGGAATGAAAATCCACATATCGAATGAAACATATATTTTCAAATTTGTTTCAGACAATCCTGCTATTTTGGCATATGCTGTTTTTATTAGTTTTTGGACACTATTTCTTATCGTAAAAGACAAAAGAAAAATGTCAGTTGTTTTGAAACACCCTGTAGTGTCAGGACTTTTGGGGACATGGACCCTTGTCCCCCTTGGATCCGCCCCTGCCTGACATTAGCTATCCTGCAATCCTGCAGGCTTCACACACTTCATACATGAAGTGTGTGAAGCCTGCAGCGATACATCGCTGCACACGAATACCGCCCGGGCAACCGCGCAGTGCCCTGGATTTAGCCCGAGGGGGTCGAGCCCGGGCCCCGGGCAGTGGAACCGACTGCCTCGCTTCCTCTCTTCTCCGAAAGCAGACTGAGGCAGATCAGATCAGATCAGAGCCGAGCCGAGCCGAGCCGAGCCGAGCCGAGCAGAGCCGAGCCGAGCCGAGCCGAGCCGAGCCGAGCCGAGCCGAGCCGAGCAGACAGAGAGAAGGGAGGCGGCAGCTCGGGGATCCCGGATACTACGTCGCCCACCGTCAGTACATCTGTCACAGCGCCAGACGTGCGCCGCCGGTGCGTCGGATATGTATGCAGGTGCCGGCTCGGTTATGGCTGACATGTGCTGCGTCCAAGTTCAGCAAAGTTATGAATAGCTGAATGGATCCGGGTCGCCTACCGAGGAGATGCGGCAGCACGCTTTATGGCAGGTAAATGTCAATATAACAGGTCTTATTTCAAAATATTAGGTTAGCAAGAAACATTAAATGATGTTTCTTCAATTTACAAATATAATTTTATTTAATCAAATTAAAAATTTATTAAATAACACGCAATTGTAAATGTCAACAATGAAAGCAACAAACTGCACCAAACATTTTAAATCAGGATTTTTTTTGATGAGAACAAATGTTCTGCAAGACTGACGAGCTTTCCGGAAGCTAGATAATTATTATTTATATTTCATGAATAATTATAGAGAATGCATTTCCAATATCATAGTAAGCGCTACCAATACTTATAACAAAATAAATGGACTGCGACGAGGAGTTTTGACGGTAAAACTGTAAATACAATTAAATGGATAGGTCTCATACAAATTATTTGTTTTGTCTGCATCCTCAGCATGATCTAGAACGCTTAAAACAAAATAAACAATTTATTTTATAATTCGTCTTTGTCAACAGAAAGCAATCCAACTATGATTAGGATCACCATTTACTCGTCGCAAAAATCTTGATTTCTTCGTCAGATACCATCAATTATATCAAACCATTGAAATGCCACCATACTCCTGGACCAGCATTCCATATAGGATTAGGTATATTACAGGAGACTGATATCTAGGTTCCCGAAAATGAACACATTCGATACTCCGTTGACCATGGTCCGAGAGGTAGGTCGAGGCAAAATGTCAGGCTGACCGATTCTCCGAAAATGAAGACGTGATCATAACATCCGGAGACGTCGCACTAGCGACCGCAGGGCATTAGTCATTGGTCACTGGTCACTGGTCATTGGTCAATGGTCAATGGTCAATGGTCAACGGTTAGTGGCCGGCCGCCCTCCGCTGAGGCGACAGACTGTCTCGAGGGAAATATATCCGTCAATGTTAAGAAGTTCTATCAGGGAAAAAACCCTGACGGTCAGATAAACGATCGCTCTCAAGTTCGAAGCCAGGGTGAGCCAAGCGACAAAAAGAATAGTTCAGTAAAAGGATCTTAAATGGTCGCCAAATAACATCTTCAAAACACAATTTATACATTAGCACGAAACGGACGCTTGAAACCCATCTCTTTTAAGCGTTTGACATCAAATGTGTTTTTACATATAGAACAAGCTTTGCATCACATAAACCGTCGGCAATACCATTAAATTCGTTTGACGAATCTAGCCTCGGACAGCGAGCCCTGCCCCGCGATGGAACGTGGGCGTTAACGCTGTGGTAGGTCTAAGGTCAGCGCCGCAGGGGGCGTGGCTGAAACGAGGTGAGCCGTCTGATGCCCCGAGTCCAGACACAACCAGACGCTCTCCGACCGAGACAATATGGGTCAAGGTCGCCAAGGCCGCACTTGGTGGCCGATGGGCCAATCACGGCGGCGCCGCCGCCGCCGCCGACGTCATCGTCATCGCCACCACCGCTGTCTCTGTCTATGAAGCCAGCCGCCATCCCCGCCTCAAGTCATCCCCTTTCTGTCCATCCTATCATCGACTAAAGAACCCCCATGGGTCGGGGAGGAGTCGGTGTCTCCGCCAGAAGGGCTCCACTCCACTGAGCCGCAGTGCCGGCCCGCCGCCGCACCCGACAACAGGCCCGACCTTCAGCGTTCCTGCCGTGTTTATCTGTCGGTTGCTCGGCGTGAAACACGCGGTGAGAGCCCGCGAACAGATTCCCTCAGGATCAACAACCCGGCAGCGCCCACTGACCCAGTTTGCACTGCTTACTTACAACACCGGGTGATTTATTTTCGCGAGTGACGTCACGCAACGAGGTCCAACGTGATCGCGCGGCGCCATGTCATCACGCGAGGTCTCTGGGGTACCTACGCCTCCCGCTCATGCGTACTGTTCGGATGCAGGGCTGGACTCTCGTGGAGACGAAGAGAAGGGAGCGGCGAGGCGGACCCCGAGTGCGGAAGGCGTTCCCCGTAACGCCCTGCCTGGAAATACACTAAGCCTGCCTTGTTTAGCGCCTGCTTCAGCCCAGGTAACGAGGGGCGCAAAGTCCAGGCGTGAAGCATACACTTCATTGGGTCGTATATACAGGGTTTAGATCTGGTCATGGGTACCGGGAAGGCCTGCAGGGCGCTGCGAGAGACACTCTCAATATTTAGAGGCCGTGTTCTGGTGCGCCGGATGCTCCCTCCCAGGAAGGCGGTGCCGGCTGATCCCGAGCAGTGGCTCGTGCCAAGATGATGAAACGAACGGGATACGCGGCTGCTTGGTGTCACGGTGGTTGATAAGGGATCGTATTTTCAGAAAATCGACTGTTCCGGGGGCTCAATGGTAGAGATAGTGAGCCGAGTCGCTTACCAGAGCTATAAGCAGAGGAAGAGAGACCGGACTGGCGCGCAGTGGCTCAATGGTAGAGATAGTGAGCCGAGTCGCTTACCAGAGCTATAAGCAGAGGAGGAGAGACCGGACTGGCGCGCAGTGCTGAGGACTGGCGCGCAGTGCCGAGTCGCTTACCAGAGCTATAAGCAGAGGAGGAGAGACCAGACTGGCGCGCAGTGCTGAGGCGCACAGATGAAGACAATTGATATCCCTTCTCGAGTTCTATTTTAATGGCTATAAATATACATTTTGTATTCAGGTATGCCACGTCAATATGGTTGGATCTCGGGGTATGCTAGATTGGATTACTGAGCGATTTTCGCAGGGTTATTGCCTGCCAAACAAGTTCGGTTTAATAGACAATTTCAAAATGTATTTTCAAGTAGCTGAAACAAAATAATCTTCCAATAGATAAGCAATTTCATACTGTTTTTCTTGAAGCAGCATTTGAGAAGCTTCTCCGAAGAAGGCGCGCAACCAAATGCAAATGATCTTTACCTCAGCAATTCACTCGCATATCATTATTGAATCACCTCAACCGTCCGTTACACGAAGGCTGCAGTAGTCGTGCAGCCCCAAGGTTTCTTTGTGCAGCCCCACTATGGCTCATTTTCCCGCCCACGGATCAGGCACAGCAGCTAACATTAACCTACTGCACCGCTATGATGGGAGTGAGTGGTCGCCACCCAGCGAGAAAGCCAACAGCTGCCGCCGACCGACCGACCGCTGACATTTGTAGCAGACACATCTTGCTGAGGGGGTGATTCAGCACGATCAGCAGCTGATCCAGCACAGATCAGCAGCTGATCAGCACAGATCGCAGCTTGATTCAGCGCAGATCAGCAGCTCATTGATCAGCGTGCATCGCAAGCGGCGTGGGCCCGGCTGGGTCAGCACTGCAGCTGTGCTTTTCAGCCCGGAGAAGCGGCAGGTTTAGACTCAGCATGGCACGGCAACAATGTCATCTGACATGTTTTCGCAACAGTTGCAGGCCTCATTAGCTTAATTGTTTCACATTAGGAAGTTTATGAACTTAAACTCATCCAGCTTCGCAAAGAAGTTAAGCCAACTTCACACAAAGTTAAGACAGCTTCTCAAAAAAGTTAATCCAACTTCTCAAAAATAATCCAACTTCACAAAATAACTTGGCATACACAATCCAACTTCACATAAAGTATCCCAAATCAGAACACCATTGAATGCCAACAGCCTATGTGGACCATAATGGACTTACTAAAGACGCACACGACATACATGTCTCTAAATAACACAAAAAGAACACATGACCACATCGAGCCAGGTTGTGAGCTTCACAGTCAAACCGCAGCTCACGGACACGCTCAGGGCTGCACCAGTCGTGAGCTGCGACTCTGCACATGGCCCGGGTGGCCGGATGATGGCCGCAGCGGATGTGGCAGGTCACCAGCCCTTTCCCCGACTCCCCCCTCCCTCCTGGCCCTGGCCCCGGCTCCAGGACCCTGCAGAGTAGCGTCTGGTCTGGCCGGAAGCAGCTGCGGCGGCCGCGGCAGAACCAGCGGGAGAGCGGCCGTGGAGGCGGCGTCGACTCGCCCTCACAGCTCCTCCAAGTCCGTCATTACAATCTGCCTGAGGCGGGGATAGGGGGATAGGCGAGGCTGCCGTCCGTTCGCAGGTCGGTACATACCTGACCTGACGATGACTGAAAACAGAACAGTACAGCTCTATTCGAAAATCCAAGAAGCGTGAAACATATCGCATGTTTATTTTCAAATGTAGCGAACTAGCAGCTTATTTTCTACATCTTAAGTCATTCCTTCATGCAAGCTTCCTAGTCCGTTTAGCTCCTTTCATGGCTGCATTGACAGATACCACACAAGTGTCTTCCTTCCGGCAGACAAGTGTCTTCCTTCCCAATCCGTCTGGCCTGACCTCTAGCTGCCGGCAGTCGGTCAGTCGGACGCAACGGACAATGGTTCGTGATCTCACAGCAGTGCGTCAGTCGCGACCTCGGACACTGCAGCTGGCACCGAACGCGGGCTCTATGAGCGACATCTGGGGCCCTTCCCTAATCCGCGTCTGAGGACGCTACCGGTGTTCCGCCACGGATGACACACTTGTCTCTAGTGTCTGCCGGCAGTGGACCACTGCCGGCATGTTCGCAGACGATAGGTCATGGCCACACGCCGGTGCTGGTCAAACCAGATCGATGGTGACCGTCAGGCGTCAGGACAGCTAGCGCCGCCGGGGACACAGCAGCAGAACCAGTATCAGAAACATGGCCGACAGCAGCATTTATGCTGCTTCACCTTTGCTCTTTCACTATAGCTCATGGGCAGCAGTTAAAGAGCAGAGATAAATCAGAGGCGGCGGCGGTGACGACGACGGCGGCAGCTCAGCCCCTACCCACGACGCAGGTGTCCTGTGTCCACTAATCTGAACCAAGGACTCGGGCCGCTGTTTCAGCAGTGGGCGTCCTCGCAATGCCGGCAGCAGTCACTTCTTCTTCTTCCTGGGTTGTATGTTGTGAACTGTCATAAACCAGCCGAGATGTAATTTATCGGAGAGGGGATTCCAGCTCCGGCACTGAAGCTGTCGATACATATTTGGTAGCGCTTAGTCGCGACGATACCTAGATTCCAGGTTGGGCAGGGCCAGGTCAACCATGGCGTGGGTAAACCACGACCACCTTCACAGTATTGCCTTGTGTAACTAGCAGAGAACAGCCCAGCATAATACAGTAAGCCAGGCCTCCACCGCTCTGCTGTAGGCAAAGCATACCCATTTTGGCACGTATTAGTGCAGATTGCAGCCCTGATTCACACTGATAAGACAATGCATAATTAAATAACGACCAGCCGTCTAGGCTAAAAGACCGAGCCGCGAGTGCACCAAGCCAGTCAATCATCATCAGTGTGCCTATGTCCCGAGCCAGCGGACATATGCCGGCGGAAAACGCATATAAGCGAGCGGCGAACTCCCCCATTAACCCGAGAAATGCAAAGCCAGCCCGGTTATGGAGCTTTCATCTGCAGCGGGCTGCGGAGTCTCACGACGGATTCATTCCACGAAGCGCGGCTCCCACCGCGGCGCGGCGCTGGTTTCACCGACCACTATTGCAGCTCCACCCTCCCGAAAACAGCGACAATGTACTGACGTCAGGAATGAAGGAGCGTCACAAAAAGTGTGAGTGTGGGGGGGACTTTGATCTCGTTTCGAGAGAAACGACCCTCCTATGGAAGGTATCTTCGCAGATTTGGATTCTTCTCGTCTCGGCGAATCTTTTGTTATAATAAATTGTTCTCGACAAGCAAAAACAAGAAAATGTAGCAACACAATTGGCCAAAAAGTGAGGGCCATGCCCCTCCGGGCCTCCTCCGCCTGTTCCTATACGCCTATGACTGTCATTGAGCTTGGATGACACATGATCCAAATGTCCACACCACTGTTGTTAGGCACCCGAGGAAATAGACCATGCAGCACGCCTCAGCCTCAGCCCGCTGAAAGACACCCTTCTCGGAACCATCGCCGCTTCCTGTGCAGATATCAGTGTTTGTATGAGGCGCCGATGAACGGCCGTTGAGAAAAAAAGCTACCCGCCGACAGACCGACAGCTCTCCTGCTCCCAAGAACACCGGCACCGGACATTGAACGGCAGACGCTGAGGGCGGCGGGAGCGGCAGGGGCGGCAGGGGCGGTAGGGAGCAGCAGGGAGCGGCAGGGAGCGACAGGGAGCGACAGGGAGCGACAGGAGCGACAGGGAGCGGCAGGGAGCGGCAGGGAGCGGCAGGGAGCGGCAGAGGAGCGGCAGAGAGCGGTAGAGAGAGGTAGAGAGAGGTAGAGAGCAGGTAGAGAGCGGTAGAGAGCGGTAGAGAGCGGTAGAGAGCGGTAGAGAGCGGTAGAGAGCGGTATAGAGCGGTAGAAGAGCGGTATAGAGCGGTAGAGAGCGGTAGAGAGCGGTAGAGAGCAGTAGAGAGAGGTAGAGAGCGGTAGAGAGAGGTAGAGAGCGGTAGATAGCGGAAGAAAGAAGGGTAAGGGAAGAGCCGGAGTTAAGGGGGGAATGGATCCGAGGGCGAATGGACTGCCGTCCGGTTTCGACGAGGGCCCTCGGTAAGAGAGCGTTAGAAAGAGCCGGTACGGATACTCCTGTAAAACCGATAAGCAAAAGCCCGAATTAGATGAGACTGAGTAACAGAACAAAGGACTGCTACAGCCCTCTGATTCGAAAAGTCCAAGAGAGGCGTTGAAATTAAGAGAGCACCCGGTAAATAATAACGAAGAAACAAATTTTATTTCAAACTGTGAGCGAACTAGCAGCTTATTTTTTCTAATCTTTTTAAAGTCTATCCTTCATGGCTAAGCTTCCTTAGATACGCGTTTAGCGCCGTGTTCGGACCTCGGCTTGCATTGACAGGGATACCACTCAAGTTGTCTTCCTTCCGGCATGACTCAGAAGGTGAATACGTCCTCCTCCCTTCCGCCGAATCCGTCTGGCTACTGAGCACGTGCATGCCCCAGCGATGCCGGTCAGAGAGGAGTCGGATCCAGTCGGATAAAAAAGACGCCCAAGGTACGAGAGCAGAAAAACGGTTGGTTTCGTGTATCTGCACGAGAGCAAGAAGTGTGCGTCTAAGGAGTAAGACGGAGTCCTCAGGACACGATGACGAAGCTGGCACCGGACGCGGGGGGCTTACTATGAGCGAGGCACACCTCTGGGGCCCTTCCCTACAGTCCGTGTAGTAGCTAGAGGAACGCTACCGGGTAGTTCCGCCACGGATTCACCCTAAGACCCTCCCCTGGGTCTCTAGTGCTGCCTAGCAGAGAAGCTGGACCACTCCGGCTATTGTTCGTACAGAGGAAGAACGATAGGTCATGGCCTAGCAGAAGAACGCCGGTAGAGGAGAGGGTAGAGAGAACTGGGTCAAACCAATCCGGGTGATGATGATAGGACACCGGGGTGCATAGCTAGAGACAAGGACGGAGTTAACGAGAGAGACGCCGGGGAGGCTCAGAGCAAGACGAGCATGAAGACACGAAGGGTATATGCAGGAAAGCAGTGTAGCCGCAGACGTAAGAGCGAAGTTATGAGTGCTGGCTAGAAGACTATGGCTCTTTTTAGCGAGAACGTGATAGCTAGCAGAGATGGGCAGCAGTTAAAGAGGCAGAGAGTGAAATCATAGAGGCGAGCGGCGTGTTAGAGAGAGGTTTAGAGAGAGTTGACGACGACGGTCTAGGCAAGCGGTTTAGAGAAAGCCGGTCTAAAGCACGCGACGACGCACCGCCGCGGTCCTTAAGTGTCGCAGAGTCTGGAATATTCGTGGAAGCCAGGACTCGGTACTGAGACATGTTTTCGAGAGCGAGAAAGGTGCGGGCAGCCGTGGAGCGGCCATGGGCCGCAATTGCCAGCGACGCAGTTAGCTTTCGTGTCTAGTCCTGATCCACTGTGGGGGTTGATTGATCGTTGTGAACGTGGCAGTGCGGAGCGGAATGGAGACAGGGGCCACAGGGGCGAGAACTGGTACAGTGTGTTAAGTCGGAACGAGAGGGTGCAGTCGAACCACAGGCAGCTCGCGGGCCAAACTTGGGAGGAGCTAGTCCCGAATAGGCGCAGTGGTTGGTGAGCCCGCTTAAGGTCCCAGGCGGAACGATCAGGCCATGGAGAGCATTCCAGGCGAAGGTGGTGGGCCGACGAGGAAAGAGGCGCAGTAGGTGCATAGGAGCACGAGCCCTGCCGGATGCCCCCGACGGAACCTTGGAAACCACCGAACCACGGCTTTCACGCCCAGTATTCCTTGTGTGAGAGCAGGCCCGACAGGGAACCAGTACAAGCCGCGCGAGCAAGCCCATGGACATACAGGAAAAAAGGGTATAAAAGCGAAAACGAGGCTGGATGCCACCGGGGTGCTAAATGGCCCGCATGCACCACCTGGAGGCAAAGGTGCGGCATTACCCATTGGGCGAAACATGACTGCAAAAGCAAAATTAGTTGGCACGATTGTGTGTCAGCCAAATGATTCACACTGGATCGGAGCCAGGGGACTAATGCGGCTCCAAATCAATTTACCCCCATAAGACACCCTGCCGTCTTAAGGAACTACAGATGGAGACCGCATGCGGGACCCTGCCACCGAAGCCAGTTCAAGTCCCAAGTCAGTCACCCTTCCCACCGTATGTGCACGAGCCAGCGGAGGGAGCAAGTGAGAGCCAAATTCCCACTGAAGGACCCCTGCACGAGACGCCCGCCAAATATGAAGGTGCCGCCGGGTCCGCCGCGAAGACGTGCCCCAATGAAAAGGAGCCCCAGAAAAAAAGCGACGGCGAAACTCAGACCGCCACCCAGTTAAGCCCAGTTTAGAAAATAGCAAACCCCAGAGCCCAGCCCGCACTAATATGTGAGGCCTATCTTCCATCTGCAGAGCCGGGGCTGAGCGGTGCAGTTCTCACAGGACGAGCACATTTCAAGTGTCTCACAACGGAAGGACCAACGCCCGAGCCGCTCACCGCGGCGGCGCGCGCGCATACCCACAGAGTCGGCACATTTCGGGAACCGCAACCGACAATATTATGCAGGCTCCACTCCCCCTGTGCCCCGAACCCGTTCTGGGACAGCGACAAATACTCGCTAACTTCTCGAGCCGTCAGTGGAATGTAGAATATGAGGAGCATTTCCGACAAGCCATTTCGGCAGTCCACAATGAAAGTCAAAAATTGGGTGAACATTTAAACGTAGAATCGAGGGTGGGGCGACTTGCTATTCACGAAGAAGTTAAGACATCACATTCGCTATTCGGGATGTGAGAAACGACCCTCCTATGGGAAGATTGTACCCAATCTTCGGGACATGATAGTCATATTGCCTGGATTCATGCTTCGTTCTTCGAAGTTAGTCTATTCCCCAGAAGCGGAAATCTTTTAAGTACAAAATTGATCATCGCTCCGTGATCTTAGTATTTGGTTTAAAGTGAAACTGTATTGAGGAATATATCATGACATTTAACTTTATATAGAACCAAAATTAATAAAACTCTCAATGGTACAACCGCCAGCAAACCCAACGCGAAAACTTAATTCACATAATTGGTGTCTATAAAAGTTGCAACAGCATATTTTTTTCGACGCCAGAGAGAAAAGGCACATGCCCCTCCGGCCTCCTCGTCTTCTATCCCGCATACTGCCTATAGGACTGGTCCTATGTTGTCGAGCCTCTTCGTGCTGGAATGACAGCTCATGCACCGCTACGAAATTGATCTCACAACAAACTGCGTTGCTATAAGGGCACGCGGCGATGAATAGACCTGCATGATGACTGAAGTGTGTTGCCCTGGCATTGCTCCCGACCAGTTTTCCTCCCGTGCTTAGGCCCTTAGCAAAGACCGCGCTGAAAGAACCCACAGCCTTCCCATGTCGCTCTGTCTCTGCAGTGTCCGAGGCATACTACAATCACTTCAGATCGCGCGCTTTCCTGTGCAGATACATACAATCGATATATTCGAACTTGTCCTGTCAATTTATGCCTTGCAATGTGTATTCCGCCCGCCGTGAAATTGAATGGATTACAGGAAAGGTGTACGGCCTGAGGGCACGATAATAATGACGCGATTTATATCATACCGGGAAAGTGGTAAACACTAAAAAAAGCCAATTATTAAAACAACGAGGGGAGAACGGACGCGACCCAGACCCGACCAGTTACTTCCTTCCCTTGCTCCCAAAGAACACCGGCACCGGACATTGAACGGGCTGGAGGACGTCGTAGTTGCCGACCGGCGCACGCGAGCCAGCAAGGCAGAGGGCGACGTCTTTGGCATCAGAAAAGATTCGAGGAGCGCAACTGGACAATTTGCTCTTTCGATACCACGACATCGGGGGCGGAGGGCGGGGGGTAGGGGAGCAGCAAGGGGCATTGGAGTGATCTGTCATTGTGGGTGTGCCCTATAACCTTTCTGCATGGGCAGAGTAGCGAAGGACTGCTGGCGAAGGTGGTTTGTCGATGTGCCAGGCAGGGGGGAGAGGCAGGGAGGAGCAGGCGGAGTAGCAGGGAGCGGCAGCGACGCGGAGAGCGGCAGAGAGCGACAGAGAGCGGTAGGAGAGCGGGGTTAGGTGCGTAATGGGCGACAAGGCAAACCATTTGCTATTTACTCGCGCCATGAAAGCCAGTCTGGTTAACACGGTTGCACAGACAGAGATAGCTGGAGCGAGCTAAGTAGGACGAGGAGGTCCAGGAAAGTGGATGCGAATTTTTTGGTACAAAGTTTTTTTTGATGAGCGTTGGTGTAGAGAGCAGCGGCTAGGTAGATGAGGCGGCATATAGAGCGGGGGAGGTGAGAGGAGAGAACGTTTAGAGGCAAAGCGGGCCTAAAATCCCAACAAAATTATAGACATCGGCGGTACGGATAGAAAGCCTTTGTAAGAAGAGCAAAAGTAGTTCGAAGATTCGGGTAGATTACGGCCTTGCGCTTGTTAGAGAGGAGACAGTATAAAGAGGCATGCGATTTATAGAATAGCGGAGACAAAACTAAATTATCTTAGTAAGAAGTGAGCTCGCCTTATAGGTTTACGGACAAACCTCGGGAAACTGTGTTACAAAATTTGTGTCCGATTTGGATGGGAGCGTGTTGTTAGGGGGAGAGCAGGGGTAGAGAGGCATAGAGAGAGGTAGAGAGCGGTATTTAGGAGAAGCGGTAGAGAGAGATAGGGGTAGGAGGCTAGAGAGCCTTGGCCCCTTTGAGCCCCGCGCTGGATAGGAGAGTCCCGCCGATTGTATGGGAGAGAGACAGGTATGTTTTGTCAAGAAACGAGCTTGAAGATGAAGAGGAAAGGCAGAAACAAACTACAATTACTACGTTGCAGCGCGTGGCAAAATTATGCCAAGAGAGCTCGTAATTAAAGAATTCGGAAAACAAATAAGTGGAAGGGTTTTGTCATACCAAGTTTCGTCCGAACTTTTAAAATGGATGGCTTTCCGAGAGTCGGAGCCGCTCTAATGCAGAGCTTAGTTTGCGCAGGGTTCCTGACCTTTTCCATCCAATTCAGAGCAATGTCCTAGTAGGCCGGCAGAGTTAGAAGCAAAATTGGATAGACGTGGACCAGACATACTGGACACGGTCCGCCCGCTCTTACTGACGTCACCGGAGCCTTCAGTAGCGAGCCAGCTGCACGTGGCCGCAGGTCATCCCAATCAGGAGCAAACGGCGAGCGCCAAAGCGACTTCAACCCAGGCTGCCACTACCGGGAAAGGTCAGAAGCCCAGCACTCTCCCACTAAGCTACAGGGTCGGACAAGCTATAGGGATAAGTAGCATAGTGTTGGAAAAGACCGTCAGTAAATAATGATGCAAATGTTCCCATACATAACACAACAGAATATTGCCATCCAGTACATTTACGATGATATACCTACACGAGAAATCAACGATGGAATTTACGTCGAGAAGCGCTGACATGTAAAATGAATGGGACGGTCAGCGTAAATTCTCATAACGAGGGCTCGTGGAACGCGCTTGTCATTGCTGACGTCATAAGCGGCGAGTAGCGAGCCAAGCCCGGATTGGGTGCCAAATCCAGAGTTCGAGCAATCGGCAGGCGATCTAATTTCGGCTGCGAGCACGCTCAACAAACTGATCGAGCTTATAAGGCAACTGAGATCAATAGACAATTTCGGAGATACAGGGAGCAGTCGAATACCGAACAGCTTCAGAAATAAATAACGGCGAGCATTGGGCCGTGTGGGATCGAAAATCAGCTCCCGTAATTCGTTTTCAGCAAGTTTACTTTGCTAATAATAAGTTACTAGGAATCGAACCACTTAATTGATAATGTCTGCGGAATACTGCTGATTACTTTGTTTTGTTATAAATCTGTTAACTGTCAAGGTAACGTTCCCCGTCTCATACCTCCTGGGCCGTGTGCGTTTGAGACTATTCTCAGGATAACAAGATAGCATTTTGCGCTGAATTTATCACCCTTGTGTCGACGCGATACACGCGATACCAACACCAGCCACCATTTGTCCTTCAAAGGTCACGCTAGCCCAGGGGGCTCCGCCACAGGAGGGGAGCATGGGGACTGCCTCCTCACCTAACTGTTTGAATTTTAACATAACGTCAATGGGCGTTGCATGGAAAGAATAGACTGCAGAATGCCTCTGCTCCCCCTCCAGACCACTAACAAATGCGCATGGCGGATAAATGTAGGTATGTGCTATAGACAGATAGCGTCTCACAAAGTTGAGGGTCAGATGGTAAAAACGCGGATGCCAGAGACATACCATTCCTTCTCAGGGTATACAAATGAGGAGAACAATAAGAACAGCGCGGAACTGTTCTGGAATCCACATCCGCCGATAAGGCAACCAAGGCAAGCACGACTGATATCAGGTCCATCCTGGTATCACCAGCGAGGGCCGCGGTCAGCCGTGGTCCAAATTTGGCTTCCTGGCCACGTTCCAGCTCAGATGGTCCGGATGCAGTCTCAGGATGCGTCAACTGCAGGCTGTCGAGCAGAGCTGCCATCTTTTGAACATGTGAAATAGAGCCGCAAAATTCTGGTCCCAGCGTCCCAGGGCTGGGATCAGAACTGGTCACGGCCGTGACTGAAGCGGCGACTGGCCAGGCCAGTGCCATGGGTTAGCATTGCAGCGCAAAGCTGTGACTTGCCAGCTCATTCTGTGACTGTTCAGACTGACAGTCGACTGACAGCCGACAGCCGCTCTTCAGACTGACAGCCGCTCTGTCAGGTGAGACACCGCGGAAATTGTCATGCCAATCGAACATCTCTGCAGAAGCTGATATACGGACTGCTCAATTAAAGGCGTCATTTAACGATTGCGAAGAAGAAAAACTTCGCCTGCCGCCTGTCGTTTTTACCGTCGCTCTTATAGGATTATTGCTAAGGAAGTTATTACGCTTAAGAACATTCTCAGTAAGTGTCATTTCACTAGCTTAAGACTTCGGCTTAAGGCGATGCCGAATGGTTCATCATTGATCAGCGATTCCGCTTGGAGCGTCCTTTTCGGTAGAGCTTAAGCTCCTCACGTAAGGATTTGTGGCTACCTGCAGCACGATCGCACATCCCTCCTTGTCACCGCACTGCCTTCGGCGCTGTGCACCGACGTCACACGGCTCAGGTATGACGTCACCAGTACAAAGTAGAGCTGACCTTCAGACTGACGTCAGCGGTCACCGTATGACGTGACAAGAGGCCAGCTTTTAGTGACATTACGCAATACGCAAACAAATGTCCCCAGACGCCAATGGCCAAAGTTTCGATAACATAACTCCATCGTGACCTTTGTGTCGGCGGCCAGTTTGTTGGCGTACAGGTAGTTAGCTTCTAGGTTATATCTGAAGAGTTGCAGTTCGAACATCCAGACATCTAAAGAATGTTTAATGTAATGAGCCAAAAGCAACAGAGATACCCAAAACCAGATTCACGTACACCGATAATTGAATGTTATGCAAGAATCGATCACAATACCGACGAAGAACGTCATAATCTTTTGATAATATGCCGATCATGATAACCTGACAACCAGTTTGTATACTAAAGCAGGATCATGGTCATTTCAATGGCTGACATACCGCCACAAATATGCAAAATCGAATTGTTGGATATTCACGTCTCGGAATAACAACCAACCGCTCTTGAAGATCAGCCGATTGAGCTATTCTACACGTTTTTGGCCGAGCGGGCGCCACTGGTCATTCTGCACCCATTCACTCATCTCGCCCAGCCCTCCGCACTAGCCATGCAGCTCTATTCCGCCAGCACCAACCCGAATACGTCTCTGCCAGCACCGATGCAAGCAAGGTATTCGACACGTGCTTGTCCAACGTCCAGGAATGCAGGCTTGTTTATATTTCGTCGCTAATGGTCTATTGATTGATTGATGAGCGATGTGTTCAGCGGCACCACCGGTGGGGGGCCAGCTCCAGACGGCGCCCGTCGCAGTGCCCCCCGTGACCGGCCCCTTTATATAAGAGAGGATGCCTGGCTGCTTAGCTCACCGAAGGATTAAGTAGCAGCATCTCAGACACGATGGCTGCATCAATGTCGAACAAAGGCATGCAAGCGCACGCACGCACGCACGCACGCACGCACGCACGCACGCACGCACGCACGCACGCACGCACGCACGCACGCACGCACGCACGCTCCCCTTCCCTCCACTCTGTACTCACTTTTCGGTGGGTCTTGGTTCGTCGTCTGGCTCTGACATAGACTCGAACTCTTCGCTCCATGAGCTGTCCGAGCTGAGCTGCTCGCGGCGGGCTTCGAGGCGCCTCGACGAGAGGGGCACGCCGCCGTTGCTGCCGCCGCCCACCTCGTCTATGTCCTCGTAGATAGTGTGGTCGTCCCAGGTGCCGGACGTGGGCCGCACAGCGTCTGTGGAGGAACAGCGGGGCGGGGTGTCAGTCAAAGTGGGAGGCGGGAGGAGTTGAATGGGGCGCAGCAAGAAAGACGCACATAGGCAGGTATAGGGATAGGAATGGACATAAAAAGAGACAAGAGGCTGAGGAAGATATAGGGATAGAAATCGACAGAAAAAGAGACAGACAGATCCTGTGACAGATTAAAGACAGACAAAAATATGATTGGAATCATGTGTTACTAATAATCATCTAGCCTCTTCTAGGGTCTTGAAAAGCCACCACATTGCGTCTTACGTTTAATACATTCAGTGAACGGGGCTAATAGCCACGTTCATATCTGAACTATAAACTTTGATTTCCCTTGTTGTAGAGACAAAATTACAGAAGTACCACGCGTGGAAATCCCGATTCCTGGGTGTGATGGAACGTGGCCTATGTTTGCGTTTCAATGTGGTCCATTTCCACATCGAGAGCAACGTGGCGCTAAACGTCAGCATGCCTGCCTCTGTCATGGAAGCCCTCAATGTCGATAGAAAATCCCCGCTGCTCGCGTCACCAGAAATCGGCAGCACACAGACCAGCCTAATTGCGGCGCCGTGCTGTATTGACGCGAACCAGCGCCGACTTTGCTTCGTCAGTGGTCACGACGAAAGCTGAGTGTTTGTGTTGGGGGAGCGGGGGAGCGAGGGAGGGGGGCAGGCGACCGACCAAAGGTGACGATTAATTGGATTAAATTACTAGGACTAAAAGAGTAGCATGAATTGTTATAAGACAGATATCGTATTTTAATCCAAGCTATGGAGGCTATCACCAAAGGCGTTCTTTCGAGGACAGCTTTCAAGGACAACATAGAATCCGTCCATTCAGAATGGCACAAGAAACTGTATGATAACGCTACGCTGATATAGGTCTTTCAGCCTCCGCCATTAGTTCTCTTAAGCACAACACCGTCGCCAAAACACATCATCATCAGGCTCCACCAGGAATGTTGGCAAGTCAGCGAAAAAGTCCTCGTCGAAGGTCAGGCCGAGCCAGGGACCCCGCCGAGTAATTTTACGACTGTAGAAAACACCAGCCGTCGCGCGCCAGCAGAAACCACAGAGCCAGAGGCGCCAATTTTTTATCCTCGTCAGCCGTTCGAACGCCATGTCATCGACTGCCGCTAGCCGCAGAGCTGTGTGCGAGGTGGATCAGTGAGACGTGTGGCACCTGCCTTGGCTAATTAAAGATACAAAACTCGGGTAAAAATTTAATCAGCTGCGATGCTCGTGCTTGCATGCAGATGACATACGCTGCTAAAAATATACGAATCATCAGCTTATAGACTTCTTTTCACTCCAACAACAACCGATGCAGAAAAATGTATTTTCACTCGGGACAGCAACCGATGTAAAAATATTCTGCTATTTTCCCGGTGGCAAGAAACCGCCACTACCTTTCCGCAGCCGACCCAGTCCGAAGGAATTACCATACGCCGTAGGCACTTGTCCGGCTCCCCCAAGCCCCGCGACCAACACCCGACACCACGCCGCGGCCGCTTTCCACCGCGCCGAGCCATGCCGCTCAATTAGTGGCCGGGACAGTTCCGTGAACCGCTCAGGACCTGTTCGGCTCCGCTCAATGACGCGCTGCGCGGGCGGAGAGCTCCCCGCAGCAGCCAGTCAGAACGCTCGGATGCGGCGGCGGCTTTACGGACAACACTGCGAAGGCTCGTGATGTGTCCGACCACGCAGTCTGAAATAGCGACAGGACGGCGCCACCGGGAGCAGGCGGCAGCTGGGCCGGCGGCGGCACGACGCATACCAGCTGCGCCGCCGACGCCGCCGACGCCGCTGACGCAGCTGCCGACGCAGCCGCCGACGCAGCCGCCGACGCAGCCGCCGACGCAGCCGCCGACGCAGCCGCCGACGCGCCGCGGCGGAAGCAGCCTCCCAGCTGGGCTGCACCGGTGACGTAGACACCTGGTCGATAGGCCACTTCTCGCCACGACACGTGTCTGCGTTTTCCCGGGAGCCGGCGAGCCGGTGAGCCGACGGGGCACGGGGCACGTGGCGCACGTGGCGCGCGGGCGCGTGCCGGCTCCCGTCCCGCCGAGATCCGCATCCAATCACCGAGATTGTCCAGAGTGCCGGAAAGTGCCAGGAATGGCCGACAGCCCGACAGCCGCGCTACAGACGGCCAAATGAGGATGCACGGCCGTCGCGTATCGGCGGAGAATTGCCCTGTTTTTTGGAAGCAGCGGGCGCCGCCTTTCCAGCGACCGTGGGCGTCACCGAATGGTCACGTGACCGGTCTTTCAAGTAGTGCAGGTTATGACTGGCGTGCATGACATCACTATGCTGATGTGAGATTGTGGCCAGACCGGTTGAAGAGCCGCCTACATACGCCACCGGGAGGTGTGACGTCACAGGTAGGGGCCAGCTGGTCAAACTACTAACAGCAGCTGGCCCGCCCAGGCCCGCGCCTCCCCCGCCCCAACAGGGCAGCTGGGAGTGAAGGGTAACACCGAAATATCCCTAGTGTCGTCGCGTAAATACCTTCAGCTGTCAGGGCAGGTGGGTGAAAAGTCATGCTCTCTGGGAATAACACAGCACCATCAACACCTGCGCGTATACAGTGATTTGTCTCAGCTACGTCACAGCTGATATAAGGCATGTTTCTAAATGTTACTAGCGACGTGCAGCTGTGTTGCTTACATAGTATTTCTTCAAAATAGGCTGATCAGAAACTGGTCTTATGCATCATCTTGGGGAATAACATCACGTTGGGCTGTCATAGATAAAAGGGCACATGTTACAATAACAAATAGTTAGTGACAAGGGTAGGCATAACGAGGCAGCCATGCGGCCATAAATTGGTGAAACATGAATGGATATGACGCATGGGAAATTCTTAGTTAATTCAATCCCATGATGTGACCATGATTTACATTAAAACAAATAATGCACATCACATTCATGACTTGTAGACTGTCATGACGTCAGCTCTAAGAACCCAATGCATGTCATTGAGTCATGAGCACCAGAATGCTTTACGACGTCGTGTCCCTCCATCGACCACACAAAAAGGCAAACGTCACGCAAATTCGCCAGCACACAGCCTAGGGCGGCAGTGAGGTGCCTATATCCGGTCCTGAACCACCCCTGTGAGGCCTGTGACGGCGTGTACCGGACCTGAGGCCACCGACACCATGCCAGTCACGGGCCAGTGCCGCTCCGTGGGAAAACTTCCCACCGAATTTCCCACCGTGACCTCCCACACGACCGCCGACAGCACCGCAACGGCGAACAGCGGCTACTCCAGCGACCATCCAGCTATCTATCCACTATCCAGCGACCACCGCTATCCAGCGACTATCCAGCGACTATCCAGTGACCACCGCGATACCGCTGGTCACTGCAAACGAGCCGGACACAGCAAACGTGACGGACACCGCCCAGCCGGCGGACGTGACGGACAAGACGGACAAGACGGACATGACGGACACAGCGGACACCGCGGACACGACCTCAGACAGCCGCCTACCTGGTACGAGCCTCATGCTGCTCTTGGGCCGCCGCAGCGACAGATAGGCGCGATGCGCGCCCTCCGGAGCGCTGAGCGTTCGCCGTACGGGGAGGTGTCACAATTACTTCCGTATCTCAAATAAGTAAGCAGTTATACTTGAAAACAATTTTGACCAAAAATAATATGTTTTACTTTCGATGACCTCTAGAGTCTAGAGCCCTAACTGATGACCTGAGTTCAGATTTGGGGACATGTCGGCATTTAAAATTGTAATATCATTCGATTGTTTTTGTTTCGTTTGCTTCTAGCTATCATAGTTTCCGAGATAATTGGGGGTATCTGGAGTTATGTCCTAAATCTGGAAAATCTGACCTTTGATGACCTCTGGTGAACCTAATATTGACCTGATAAAAATTATCACTTTATAGTTTCCAAATCCCTTTTAACTAGCTCTTGAATGGTGTTTTGGGTTTATGTCTAAGTCCCATTGGAGCCAAGTTAGAAGAGGGGGGGGGGTCGAAACATCCCCGGCGCGTGGAAGGTGGCGCCGAGCACCGGCCCGGCGCGGGTTAAAATGTATGTTGAAAGTTATCAACTTTTTAACTTTATTTCCGATGTATTGTATAGGATATTGACTGGCTTGCAGCCTTTTTACATTTGCGGCGACGGAGAAGCAGAAGGAATCTGTTCTAAACACAGACCTTTATCAAGCCATGTCTACCTCAGGCAAGAGACAATCAAGGCGAAAGCACTCTACACCAAGCGCCCACGTTTGGTCTTTCGCAACGGATATTTTTCCTTTAGATGGGCTGAGTAATATATTTTTTATAGAATTACTCCATACAATTTTGTGTCTTGGCGTCAGGTTTGAGTCCCTGGAACGATCCGTTAGCTCCGTTAGCGATCCGTTAGCGAACGAGCAGTGACGTTCATTAGCAACGGGACAACGGATAGATTTCCGTCATATACGGTCACGATACAACATAATGTGGCTGTAATTTAAAGACCTCGTGTGCTCTGATATCATTTTACGTCGCAGTAACCTGGCAGTCAAATTTAAATTGCATTACGAAATGTTGAGCTCAAGGTAAAACAGAGATCCACTTTCAATGAGAATATGAGAAATTGCTTTGACAGCAGGCCGATGGCAGCATTTAGTGATCATCTTGACAATTGCAGACGAGCAGAAAATGACAGCAAATTACGGCACAAAATTGAATGCAGTCTCAAATGACGGCTATATGGATGTCTTTCGTAGCTAAAAAACGAACACGGAGCAGAACGCGTGTCATTATCAAGTCAAATAAGGACAGGTAACAGCACAGTGAATTGCTCAGAGACGGTCTGTCCGATAGGGAGAGTATTTTTGTCAGGCATGCAGGCTCGTCCGGGTGACACAACTGAAATTTGTTAAATGCTGAATCGGGGCAATGCGGGGCGATGCCAATTTTGTTAAGGCAACCAGAGACCTATTTCACAAAGAAGTTTGTGATTACATATGTTTGCAACTACAAACGCAAGAAATTATTGCATACCCCATAACAAAGCGATTTCACAAACAATCAGCACTTCTGAATTACCGATTGTAAAAAAATAAAACGAATTAATATTTGTAAACAAGAAAGCTCGAATCAAGCAACGTTGGTTACGAACGAGTGCGAAGCGTTTGAGAGTCCTCACTGAGTATTGAGTTTTTTACTATAGATAAAAGTAGACCTGTTATCTATGCTTTTACATATAAGCGGCTGACCCGGCCTGACCCGGCCCGACCGTAACGCTTTTCAGAAACTTATATCTGAAGAATCCCGCATCCGATTGACAAGCGGTCTTCGCCATCTAATAGAACAATTCAAATAATTGTGATATTCACATGTTTCGTCTCACGTAAGGGGTCAGCATGGTGCGAGGTACGTGCCGTGTCAGGGGTGTCAGAAAACGTTATCCTGCTACAGATGAAAAAAGGCTTGATCGATTAAGCTGAAATATTTGGTTGTGATTTGAGATCGCACCACTGGCAATATTGTGCAAGTCAAACTCTGGGTTACACTGCACGTGCGCACGTGGACACTCGTGTTTCGTAACTCAGAAGCGGCTGGAAAGATTAAGCTAGCATCTGGTGTGTGGTTTTAGACCAGTAATGAGTAACTATGTAGAGTGCTCAAAAACTTAAGCTAGAGAAATACAATAATATAACAAATCAGTTTCAGCGCAAAAAGGCAAAGGTAAATGGAGTTTAAATGACAGCAGACCAATTTCCTTGCTATCGGGTTTCCACGGGCTAGCTCGTCATTCGCCGATTAAGGCGTCTTACTGGTGATATATCTTAACATACTTATGGATACTCATGGATATGACAGGACTATTGAAGAGGCCTAAGGACCTGGTTTGCTTGGTCTCGTCGAGCTCTTAACGCTGGCCCGTTCGCTGACTAAGTCACGGCACATCATAGTGATGCGCCGCCCAATGCTCATCGACACAGTTTTGGAACTGGCTCGTACTGGAAACTGAGAAAACCACTGTGCTCGGCAAGGAATTTCAGTCGTTGATAGCACGGACAGTTAGAACGTTTCTCCGCGCTCTTGTCTGGGCCAGGGGTTTGGCCACCTTCTTCGAGTGACCTCTCGTTGAAGTTGACAGCGGATCAGCGATATACCTCTCTCTCTCTCTCTCTCCTTTGGAAGCCCGAGGTGCCCATTGCCCATGGATCAGTTGATACATATGAACCATGTCGCCTCTTTTACGACGGTAAAACATGGACGGGAGTTTCAGCCTGCGCAGTCTGTCTTCGTACGGCAATAGGCGCATATCCCGAACCAGTTTGGTAGTACGACGCTATCATATACAAAGTAAACGAAAAGTAAAAAATACACTATCATATAAATTAATATATAAATTATAATTATATAAATTATAATTATATAAATTATAATTATATAAATTATAATTATATAAATTATATAGATATAAATTATAAAAGAAGCTATCATATAAATGTGATGTTTATCCTATATCATAAAATAGAAACAATACAAAACATCAAATGGTTAAGCATTTTCCTATGATTTTCTGTCAACACCGAACTGCTCAGAAATTCATGGAGATATATGCTGTGAATATTCAAAACACAAAGTGTTATCTTAATATCCTCTGCAGCACATGTTCGAGATAGGCTCCGTGTCGGCTGAGGCACAGCTGTGCTCTCCGCCTCATAATCACCAATCTGGTTACGGGCACATGTCGGCGGGCATGGCCCTGCGCCGCACTGCAGCTCCCTCGGCTGTCTTTAGTTGCTTCCTGGTCTGGAGATTCTTCTTAAACACCTTTAGTGCATGGCCGATGACTGTTCTCCCATTGACCACGTGCCTAACTTCAGCCGTGTATTAACTGGAGCGTTGATACATTCCCAGAAGTGATAATACACTGCTAAGCCTGCGGTCAATGACTCTGCATTGAACTCTTACAAAGTTGCAATAACCCTGCATTGAACTCTTGAAAAAGCGCGGAAAGGTGTGAATATCGTATATATCACTGAATCGTATTATTCACTCGTGGCATTAAATATTCAGTTTATGTGCTCGCCTTCGGCTCGTTCATAAACTGAATCGATAATGCATATCATGCATAAAGCTATAATAATTATTTTAATTACCTCCACAGGAAGTTGTTAAGTGGGCTCAGATCCGGATGCCGCCCTCATTGAAACACTGCCCAGAAACCACTTTCAAAATGTGACCGTGCCCTCGATGTTGTTTTGAAATAGCTTTTCGCGGGTCCAGAGCTTGTATGGAAAGATATCTAGATCATCCTTTGGATTCGTTTGGCTGTAGCGATCCGTTAAAATGCCTTTGAACTACCATTCAGATTATTGATTCGGCCACATGGTAGAATTCCACAATTTTAGTTATATGTTTGCTTCTGTAAAGTCGCGTGATTTAAAAAAATTACATCTGCTTAAATCCGCCATTTCACGTGCTTCGATTTCCGTGAGATAAATGCGATATTCATTTTTCCGTTGAACCTCCATATTAAAAAATGTGTTAACCCAACTGCTCAAAACTTACAAATCTTGATAATTAAGGGGGATTTATATTATATCGACAATCTATAAAATACTTTAAATAAATTTGCGTTCAATCAAATGCATAAAAACAGTGGGTTAGGTATTGTTGTGTCTGCAACATACAAGAGTGCCGGATCTTTCCAATCAAGAAAAAGCTATAGCACAAGTAAAACATTCATTTATATTTTCGAGTCAAAACCAAGCAAACACGATAACAATTCACAACAACATTGCCGCTTTTGATGTCCCGAAAATCTCCCACATATTTTCTTGGCATACGCAAAATGCCACGCGCACTATCTTATAAGATCACTTGTTCGGGCGGAACAGATATCTTGCAACTAGTCTACTTGCCATTTCACTGGGCGGTGGGGCATTAGTGCCTATAAGCTGTTTGCATGATTGACGCAATGACGTCACCGGGGAATAGCTTTTTGGATCCCCTGAAGCTTCAGTTTCATAAGAATTATTTGTTATACTGTCTAACATACGTTATTGATGTTATACGTTATATGTATGTCACTTGCAAAGAAGTGTTTTTAAAAATATTAGCGGCTATCTCTCGGAAAGAAGTGTGCCTAGGTGACGTCATTTTGTCAATCTGCGCAGATACCTGCGCAACGGGACGGTTCTACCTGGTATTTTATGGTCTTGTTGGGAAATAACAACAAAACTTCTCGGAAATGAATTTTAATTTTCTATTCTATTGTATCGTATAACCTAGCCGACTTGGACTTCCCTCGGCGTACACGGTGAAGGCTCACTGCAAAGGCTTTGGGCGGCGTAAAGGTTGTGGCCCTACCAGGCCCATATAAAGCAACACTCATACCTGTATAGTGTATAGGGTCTTCTCACTGACGTCACGGGCCGCTCGCGGCGGCCATTTGTAATAGGATTGCGGCGCGCGTCTGTTTGTTACTATTTGCGTCGCGTGCGAGAGGGGTCCTGTTTGGAGGCTGCATTTTGCCGGTTTCCTGTAAGCGATACGCCGGACATAAGTATGTTAAGCTATCGGCTGGGGAGCCGCGGGGACGCGCGGTGACCACCCGAGCTGTTGGGAACGCCAGTGACCATCACGAGCTGCGGACGGCCGTGACCGTCCAGCCGGGGAAACGCCGGACCACCCCGAGCTGCGGGAACGCCGGTGACCATCCGAAGCTGTGGAACGCCGGTGACCACCCAGCGCTGCGGGACCACCGGTGACGTCCGAGCCGCGGGAAGCCAGTGATCACCCGAGCTGCGGCACCGTCGGTGATCACCCGAGCTGCGGGACCGCCGGCGAACCGTCCGAGCCCGCAGGAACGTCCGGTGACCACCGAGCGCGGCAATCGCCGGTACCAACGAGCTGCGGGTAACACCGCGTGCCCAATCCGAGCTGTGGTAGCGGCCCGGTGACAACCCGAGCTGCGGCAACCACGCCGGTTGACCACCCGAGCTGCGGGAAAGCACCGGTGGACCGTCCGAGCCGCGGAAACGCCGGTGATCACCAAGAGCTGCGGCACCGCCGGTGACCACTCCGAGGCTGCGGGAACGCGCGGGACCATCCGAGCTGTGGAAACGCCGGTGACACCCGCTGCGGGACCGGCCGGTGACCACCTGAGCTGCGGGAACGCCGGTGGGACTCACCGAGCCTTGTGGGAACGCGGAGTATCCACCCGAGCTGCGGGAACGCAGGTGACATCCGAGCTGTGGGAACGCAGGTGATCACCCGAGCCGGCGCACCGCTGGTGACCACTGTGCAACCCACCACTGCCACGAGCCAGCGGGCCAGCCTCGCTCTTACTTTCCTCCGGTGCCGTTCCCGTGCTGCTCCAACTGCTTTCAAAGGCTCATCCAACTCGCTCGAAACCTCCTCTAAGCCCTCAACTCCTACCCGAAATCGAGGTGAGACCCAACGGAGCAGGCTGGCGGAGTAAAGGTTCATTTATTACAATTTCGTAAACATGTATGATTGTGAACCAGTGCACTTCACGTGCGCAAGAGTGTGTGGGAACAAAGATGTTGTAGTAGGCAAGGCAAAGTGCTTTCAGACAGCGCCATAAAGGTGGTTAAAGCGCCCATGACTTCTCAGTCGGGCATTTTGCCGTTATCGCATCTTGAGAATAAAATAAGTTCTGATTCCTGAATAGTAGAAACTAATTCTAATAATGTCTTCTAGTAAACTCAGTACATTTCATCACCTCTATTTGCTACTAAACATCCCATTTTTTTAGGGATTTTTTGTAGCAATTCAAACAGCGAACAATATCTTAATAGGAATATAACAAATATATATATAATAAGAACAATAATCTTTTAACATTTAAAATATATTGATGTTCCTGCACAAGCCTAGAGAAATATCAGGAGCAATATCGTTTAATTTAGTAGCCGCGACTCTTGATCATGATTCCTTTACAAATGGCGGCGCGTGAGTCATCTGAGAAGACCCTATACCGCCGTTCACCAATAAGCCGTAATAGCCTTTGGGAATCCAGCGGATTTGCAAGAGATCTGCGATACTTATCGAATTTGGGCTCGTGAGATGAAATTATTCTTGCCCAGTCTACAGTTTATCAAGATTTCCCAAGACTATCAGAAGAAAATCCCAAGGGGCATTGGGCCCGTGCCCCGTACAGGTTCAGAGTTCGGAAATTCGTGCCTGGGATCGATGCGCTGTTTGGCCGTTTTTCGCAATTTCTGATTTTTTCGTTTCCCATGTTAAACCTATATAGGTATATATATAGGTATATATATATATATAGGTATATATATAGGTATATATATATAGGTTATATATATATAGGTATAAACGTCGCCTATATAGGCGACGTTTGCACGCACCACGCGCCAGTGCCGGCTCAGATCGGCACCCAATGTATACAGTGTCCAAGTCCGCCGCGATCCGAACGGTTAGTAAGACTACAGCTCTTCAAGTCCAACCATGTCGAATTTTGGAGACAACAAATTATTATATGATTAATCAATATGATTCATGGCGATTCTGATGATAGAGTAGAGGTATGCATGACTCGCATGACATGACTCGCATGATTAAGGTTGGAGATATTATATTGCCCCTGCAAATTATCGTTTTGTACGACATTGCAATGTTGCCCGAACTTTTAACTGGAAAACTGTTCGAAGGACGAGGCTGAAAGTTTACCCAGCACGAATCTACGGACCGTATAAGGCCTTAGACATAGTTTTATCGAAATATGAGATAAAGTATGCTATTTTGAGAATATTTTGGTCAATCTGTCCTAGAATTTCCCAACTAGCAAAGCCAATACATTGCTTCAACTTAGCGGAGACTTTATGCCTTTTCTTCTAGCGTTTTAGAATGCTAGTTTTCGACATCGAAGGCATTTTGGCCTATACCAACCTATATTTGGTTACGCGCCCGGGTGGGCCTCCGAGACAACTTCGTCATGGGTGGGGGGGGTCAAAATGACCCCCCCCCCCGGTCTAACTCGAAGAACGAAAAGAGATAGAAAGACGCAAAAAAATGTTGAAGCTCTCAAGGTTTACATTCGAGTTACAAAGACATTTTTAGCTAAGGTCATATTGATGTCACAGCGGTATCAAAGGTCAAATTTTCACAGTTTTTGGACTCGCTTCGAACAACCCCGCATATCTCGTGAACTATGATAGCTAGGAACAAACAAAAAAACAAAACATCGAAAGCTAGTTCAATTTGCAATCACAATGGATGTTCTCAAAATTGAGCTCAGATCAATAGTTTAGGCTCCAGAGGTCATGGAAGGTCAAAAATGCAGTTTTTGGTAGATTTTGTTTTCCTTAATAACTTTTTATATAATAATGATTAAAAGCATGGCGTTAACACCACCGTGTTCGTCTTGACAAAGGCCGCTTTGAAAACATATAAATGGGTGACTTTCAAGGCCAATTTCAAAAATTTGACCTCTGGGTCAAGGCATTTGTGACCTGGGTAGGTCATGCTCGTGCTGTGGGTCGATGCGGCCAGCGAGACAAACACAGTTTGGTTCAACTGATCGTCTCTATCCATTTTTCTAATCAAAAAGTTATTAGCAAAATCATTGCTGATGACTAGATGACCTCAAATGACCTTGTAGTGATCAAACTGAGCAAACAACTGCAGTCCTTGATCATCCAAACGAGCCAAAACATGATTCTGAACGAATTGGCTGGATCAGTCGTATATTTTTCTGAATGACCAGCATTTGTTTATTTTCCCATTCACTTATTATGGGGAGGTCAGAATGACCTGACCGTTAGGTCAACCATACAAAAATCCAAGAAATACAAGTTGTAGGTACTTATAACTTAATGAAATCCTGCAAGTTTCAATTCGAACAAAAAACTGTGGCTTTGGCACAGATCACAAAACATTTGGAAGGCAAGGTTCACTTAAAGTGACCTGATGACCTGACCTTGGGTTGACCGTGAAGTAAACATGTTTTGTCGAAAGTGTGTAATAAATTGATGTTCAAACAGCTATGCAAAATTTGGCGGCGCTGCGCGCCGTCGTTTTCCCGTTATTCCGGAAAAACCTCAGGGGGGGTCAAAATGACCCCCCCACCACCAGGGCGAGGGTTAAATATGGGATATGGGGGGTAAGAGCTAGCGTAACGTAGTTAAAGGAGGGGGTTTACCTCAGCGTGACACTTTGTGACATGGAGGAGGGAGGGGGTCGAAAAACGCTAAAAAATTACGTCACGTAATTAATTAATTACTGCCCTTCCTATGTGGTAAGGGATTAGCGAGTCAGGATTAGCTTGGGGTGTTTTACGAGGAAGCGGTAAGATACTAATTAATTAAATAAAAATAAGTTATAGTGCAATATGTCCCGGAAACAACATATGTAGTTACTAAATGTAATATTGTGTATCGGTTGGTGGGTATATTATAGGGATTAACAAATAAATAATTTTGGGATGGTCGTCAGTACCGACCATGCCGCTCACTGACCAAATATTTCCTAAATATAAGAAATTGTTTTTTATTGGCTAGCTGAATTTGATGTAAATTAGCAAAGCAAAGTATGACTTCAAGTATTTTGTAATGCCTACACTGCCATTATATAACCTTTTAATAGGTAGGTACCTACCTACCTAATTAAAACCATGGCCGTCAGGCACCATTGCCATGCAGCGCTGCATGCACTATTGGTTCCAAAATAAGTGTCCACTGGGTTGGCTGTCACAGCAGTTTAATGGAGTATAACGCCTTGGGAAAATTATGAGAAATGATGGAGATGAGAGCCACTCATCTGGGCACTCATCTACATCAATCCACATACTTTTCCCAAGGCGGTAGATTCCCTTTAACTGCTGTGCCAGCCAATCCAGCGGGACGCTTATTTTGGAACCAATTGTACTGCATGTACCTATTAGGTTTAGCTTTACAATTATAAAGAATAGTGTTATTTCGATATCGAAAAAACAACCTTCGGTTACCTAATGAAGAAACTTCAATGAACACGATCACTCACCTCTAATATATTACATTGCAAATATATGAAGATGTGCATACACCTATTCATGATGTACAGACAGTCTTTTATGTATCTTTCCTTTTTTTGTTTTTTAAACTCTTCTAATTTCATTCTGTGTGCATGAGGGACTGATACAAGGGAACTTGTGGCACATACCTAGGTAGGTATAACATGGTTCCTGAAATCAGTCTTTCGTGTTCACAGAATTGAAATAAGATGAGTTTTAGGAACTAAAAAAGGGAAGATACATAATAGACCAACTGTACATATAACCACTAGTTATACGCACTTACCTTGATGCTTTCAAATTTGACGACAATTAACAGAACACACTTATATAAATAACTAATTAATAAACAATTAAAAAACACAGAGCAGGCACGCATTGCCTTGTCGTATAACCTTGCACAATGCTGTACTATATTTGAAATTTTACGAAGTGCGCAGCAGGATTACATAGACAACGCCGATTTTGTGCGCCGATTTTGACTACAGCGTTCCGCTAATGATGCACTATGCAACGTTTGGCCCAAATTGGGTCGAACGTTGCATAGGTACTATGGGGCTTGCGCGCTTGCGTAGGTCTAGTACCCCTGCATCGGCTGGCATTTAGTTGCAAATCGCCAATGGTATTTTGCGTTACGCTACCATACTGCCCTTCCTCAGACATATTCTGGGGATATTTCGGGAACGAAACACGAAAAAAGCAAAGACATATTGGTACACTAAAAAATGTAGTTGTATTAAAAAAGTCTCTTTAAATCAGGGATTGTTCTTTTTTTGGGTGTTGATTAGAAATTGTAGGCAATAAAATATGGAATGTTTTTTATGTATAATATCCTGTTTGGGGAAAAGCTTTTGGACTTCTAAGGCAAGCCTTTTATGTAAAGAGAGTTTCTCAATAACAAGCTGAAAAGTCTCATTACACATAATTTTTTTGAAATTTATTTGAATTTTTAGTGCTATGTAAACAGGGCTGCTGATTGGTTGACGCTCCTAATAGCTTTGTACGCATGTCTTAAGCACTCCATTATAGTCGGCTGATGG